>BQNB010003705.1:93004-112833 GCA_026074375.1 Tanacetum coccineum | reverse complement strand
AATAAAGCTCCATAGCAACTAAGTTCCAGCAATTCTTTCGATCAGAATCATACGACTGCTTCCGTGATATTCCAGGTAAGTTTGTCAGGTCCGGCTGTACAACAACTTTGAACGTTGTACCCTGGGAGACACACGGCAAATCTGTTTTAAGGAAAGCACTGCTTTCTTTATTTATCGTTCATAGTGTTTATCTTCTGCTTCTACCCCATTTTGTCCGTTTTATTTCCTGTTATTTATTTTCTGTTAATTATTTATTAATTGTAATCTGATTTTATTTTAATAAAAGTGTACATGTTTCCCTACAATCTTCAAATAGATTATGTGTAACATAATTAAAAACACTTTTGTTAAATCGGATTAATTATTATTAACATATTTTATATTTATAAACTGTTTTCTATTGAAACCGGGTTGAGTTTCTTTGGAAATCAGTTTTAATTAAACAGAATTTTAATTTACAGATTTGGAATTACAGATCTATAATGATTTTTAAAAGCAGTTGTTCAGATCAGTTTATTTTAAAACCAAGATTTAGTTTCTATTAAACTGATCTAGTTGATTCATTGAAACCAAGATTGAGTTTCTTTGAAGCAAATCCGGTACAATGTTATAGAAATCAAGATTGAATTTCTTGGATACCGGTTTATAACAGTTTATTTAACTGTTTGTGTTGATCTTTCAAGATGACAAACACGATTGTGACTACTCCTATAAATGTAACTGGTGCGCCATTTACTAACATGGTTGCAAATCATGACAAATTTAGATTCATTGAAACCAAGTGGAGTTTCTTTGAAACAAATATCTTAAAACATAAGTTGCTATTTTATTAGATTATTGGAATGAATTCATTGAAACCAAATGGAGTTTCTTTGAAACATATCTCATAAAATGCAAGTTGTTATTTTATTAGATAATTGTAACATGTTCAATGAAATCAAGAAGAGTTTATTTGAAACAATATATTGATAATTATACAAGTTATTATTAAATAACAGATTATATACATCATTTTTACTAAATTAGTGAAAGTGTTTGTTTGACTTGTCTAGTTTATTTTTAAACCGGGTCGAGTTTAATTATTAACTAGATATAATTCTTGAATTTTTTAAGTTGAAAAGTATATCTATAGAAACCTTGTTGAGTTTCTTTAGAAGAATAGATCTACTAAAACCTTGTTGAGTTTTTTAGATGAATGAATCTACTGAAACCTTGTTGAGTTTCAGTATAAAAATAAATCATGTAAAATAGATTTATTAAGATCTTTTAACAAAAATTGACAACATTATATTACATATGTGTTTTTGTTAAAACATTATGTAATAGGTGATAACTGATCTTACAAAACAATAGTGTTTTAAACAAAAGACGAATTAAAATCATTTTGTTAAGAAACACTTGTGATTAAGCATGTTGTTAATAGTACCAAAATTAGTTTCAAACTAATCATGAGATCTCGTATTAACAAAATAGTTGGAATGTCACAAGTGACATCTAAAGGATCTGCTCCTGAACTTGTTAAAAGGGAGACAGATACTCGAGTTATGTGTACGGTAGATGCTTTGAAGCATTCAGTCATTATGTGCCATAACTATGCATTATATGGTCTGAATGACATGAAAACTGAGGCCATAAGGGAATTTAACCTTATATAATGGTGGATTAGCACTTCGGTATCATATATATGGTGATAAGAGTTTGATTAACTCTTTTAATGCAGTTGAGAATGGAGAGAACGATTTTTGGGTAACTTTCCAACTGTTAATATCAGGGGAAAATGAGATGTGATTCACATCTGAAAAAGAGTCTAAGTTAACCAACGCGGTGTACGTGCCGAAGATTCGTAGGAATCTTATGTCCGTACGGGCTATGCCTTCTAAATGTTTAAGCTGAATGTATTTTCTAATGGTCATTTTAGTAAAATGAGTTTGAATTTAGCTTATTTGATTATTTAAATGTATCGCATGGCTGACTCGGACAAATTTTTAATTTTAACCCAATTGGATACCCATTATTTATTAACACGGACTACAAAATTAAAAATTGTGTTGAAGCCAAATTGACAAGATTGTCTTTTCTCTCGGTTGAACGAAAATAATCGAACCCCTTGATATGATTCACATGGTTTTATATGATTTGGAATTGATACCTACTAAGGTAGCGTATAGCGAGTACATCATATTTGCTGCAAAGATATCTGTATTATAGGAAACCCCAAGGTTCAAAAGATTTGTCTTGAAGCTGTGATTGCATGTTCTTAGTATAAGCTCATAACAATAGTGCTTATGGTTTCTTTGTGTTTGTTGATATACACAAGGATACGATAATGGAATAAAGAAGTGCTTCCTTCTTTGAAAATTTATTCCTTGATTAATGAAGGAAATTGGAAAATCATCTGGAATAGATGACGAAGTTGTCCAAGATCAGAGACAACGAGATAATAATAATCTCCAAGATGAGAGACAAGATCAACCCAAGGAAGAAGATGTTAAACCTAGAAGATGCAAAAGGACAAGAATCGAGAAATTGTTTGGACTCGATTTTGTTTCTTTTATGGTAGAAAATGAACCTACTTCTTATCGAGAAGCGGTAACTTCCTCGGAATGGCTCAATGAAAGAAGCCATTATAAGTGAAATAGATTCTATTTTACAAAAACATGCTTGAGAACTCGTGGGTTTACTTTTGGGTTGTAAACCACTAGGCTATAAATGGATCTTCAAGAAGAAGATGAAAGCCGATGGCACCATTGACAAGTACAAAGCAAGATTGGCAATCAAAGGATTTAGACTAATAAGGAAGGTCTTATAGTACTTGATTACTCGTATTCTAACACGAAAACCCCAATTAAGATGATACTTGCTATTGCCGCATTAAGAAATTAGGAAGTTCATCAAATGAATGTGAAAATGACATTTCTAAACGGGGATTTAGAAAAAAGTACTATACATGAACCAACCTGAGGGTTTCATGGCTTCTGGACTAGAGAGCAAAGTTTGTAGGCTTGTTAAGCCACAGGGGGGGGGCTTAAGGAAAGCTCCCAAACAAGGACATCAATTTTCACCATATCATGTAAGAATGTGGATTTGAAATTAATGGATATATTTATGATCGATAGTATATATGTACTCTTGTGTTTATACATAGATGGTATAATTATCACTAGAAGTGATAAGAAGATAAACAAATCCACTAATGATATGTTAGAGTTAAGATTGACATGAACTTCATTAGTTGTTGAATACGATTCTTGGAACTAAGGTCATGTGAACCAATATGGATTTGTTTTGAAGTAAAAAACATTATAAGGACAATATTCTTAAAAGGTTCAATGTGAGGGATTTCGGCCTAGCTAGAATTCAATGACATCTTTTTAATTCTATTTAAAATAGAGGTAAAGGTGTTGCCCATTTTGAATACTCAAAGAATATTGGGCATCTTATGTGTATAATGACGTGCTGTGTGGACTGAATTTATAACCAGGTAAGTATCAATAATTAAGTGATGATATTTGAATAGTATTAACGAGTAATGTGATACTTATGAAATCTTGCATATGGAAGATATCCGGCTGCCTATCAATGATAGAGTAATGCAATTTGGATGGATGTTTTTTAAGGTTTAATCTTATCCATTAAATAAAGTTAAATCTTAGATTAATCATCACCATTAGATCAAACTCAGATGGATGGTGGAGATTTGTCCCTTGATATGTGAGGAGAAACTGGTGTGCAAATGAACTTTTCTCGTTTGGCTAAATAAATATCTTTTAAATAAAGTAATTATATAATTTAAATATAAAGTTTATCTCATTATTTAAATTTAGTAATTATCTTATTTAATATTTCTTTCTTATTGGATGAGGAATGGAAACATTATAAATACATAGTCAGTGAATTAGATTCAGTATTAGTTTGCAAAACCCTAGTTTTCTCTCCTCTTCTCCTTCTTGTCCTGTGGTTCGGTCGACACTAAGAACACACACGAAATCATTGTGATTTCGTGTTGCAATTGTTTTAGTTAATCACTTGTCAAGTTAGACAATTACACTCAAAGCCTAGCAACTTTAAGATTCGCCTGAGTGCTAGCGTGGATATAGATGGGACAAATCTTATTCTTAGATCTGAGTTTGTGGAACTCTGGTGTTCTTGTTTTGTTTGTGACGTGAGGATCAGGCAGCATGAGAATGACGTAATCATCTATTGTTGTTTTGCTGATTGCATAAGGTATGTGCTTACTTGTTTTATTAATTGCTTGATTTTAGTGTGAGTGTGTATGGTTCATGGGAGGAAAACAAATCTGTAATAAAAGTGATTTTGTAAAAGTCTTCTGCTATATGTTTTATCTAATAAACCAATCTATGTCTTTAATGATTAAGGTCATAAAAACTTTTAATCCTCTTTATGTTTGCTTGAAAAAGGTTTGCTATTGACAAGCATCGGTTATAGCGGGTTCGTTCGGGTAAGAATTATTGGTCTAATAAATCTAAAAATTAATGTTTTTTAACCATTCTAAGCCTTTAGATTTTTCTATTGCAGTTTAGCTGCTTTCATTTTTGAAATACGTCGATTCCACCGACTCGGTTTTTCATCCATTGTGATATTTCAAACTAAAGGTGAACCGCTCAATCAAAATATTTTTAGTAGTGCTGCTAGTCCTGGATGGTTTTGTTGGAAAAATAGTTGGGCAAAATGTGTTTTTGCAAACTTTGGACATTATTTAATATATGTATATGTTATATATATTTATATTAGTTTGTCGTTTTGCGTTCTCCTTGAAGAGAGCTTCGCAACAAGCTAAAGTATGTCCAAAATGGAGTTAATATGAATGAGATATCGTGTCTCAAAGTGGGACACGTGAAACACAAAATCTGTAAATCTATTTTAAGAATGGATTAATTCTGTAAATCTATTTTAGGAATAGATTTAAAACTTGTTGAATAATTTGACAGAATTAATTGAGATTTTGCTGCAGATTTATTATCCATTTATCTTTAGAATTGATGTAACTTGGAGAAAAAGTTTTAACAGAATCGGTTTAAATATATAGAAAATATCAAACCGATTTAAACTTTGATAACAAGTTTAAAGGATCAGTTAAATAAATGGAAGAAATCGAGATCAGTTTATTTTTAGGTAATATTCTGTCTTGGTGACCAAGATAGGTTTTCACTACAAATATAACTCATTCTCATTCAGTTATTAGACACAAGAGATACAAGAGAAAAGCTTCATTCATAAGTTTTCTAGCAGTCTTTTCGATCAGAAGCACACAGTTTTTCGTGATCTTTCAGGCAGGTATGTCAGGTTTGGCTTTACAACAACTTTGGACGTTGTACCTTGGGAAATAGACGGCGAATCTGTTTTAAAGAAATCGTGTTAAACACATGCCTCGTTCCACGACCTTTTACTGTTTTTTTATTTATCGTTCATAGTGTCTATTCTACTTCTACCTCTTTCTGTCTGTTATTTAATTTTCTATCATTTATTTTCTGTTAATTTATTTATTGAATTATAATTCGATTTATATTAATAAAGTGTACATATTTCCCTACATAACACTCCTAGATAAACTTATTGAAAGTAAATGTTTAATTTAATCTTGTTATTTGTTTCAATAAGATGATACTTTTAAACTGTTTTTCTTATTTGATAGTTGAGAGTGAAAAATGAAGTATTAGTTTTAGCTACAAGACCATCCTTTTGAGGATATTTATGAGTACTAATTAAGAGCCCGTTTGGTTTGTAAAAATGTTTAGAATTTAAATTTAAATTTGGATTTGGATCTGGATTAAGATTAGGATTTGATATAGAAATAAAATTAAAGAGGTAATAGAAAATATATTAATTTAATCAATAATAATATTTTAAAAAGTAAAAAAAACAAAAATTTATAACTTTTTAAATAAATAATGAAGAGAGATAAGAGACAAAAAGGTTGAGGGACCCATTAAAACTAAAATCCCACCTATCTTACTATCTTTTGATAATAGTATTGTCGAGGGATTTGATGACCAAGTTTAAAACCAAAAGCAACAACCAAACATCTATATAACTCATAATCCTTAAACTTAGACTTAAACCCATCAAACAAACATGCCCTAATATTTCATTTGGGGGGGGGGGGCGTTATGAAACTTATATATAAAGGAACGGGATTTTATTATCTTTTCCATAAGCTTTAAAATCAGGAAGTGCATCTGCAAAAACACTAGAACTTTGATCAGTGGAACTCTCGTTTGTGCAATTGTGTTTAGTCGTGATTACAACCTTGTAATTATCCTCTGGATTTTTTGGGACAAAGACACGAGCCTTCGCGGGACAAACACTAGACGGTAATTTACACTTGAAGTAATACCTACATTCATATAGATTATTAACTCATAATTTATCGTCAAAAATAAAAAAGATTGAACGTAAGAAATGAATTGTAACATAACATGATAGACAATGCTATTGATCAATCAATCGAATGTAGGTACGTTCGCAGAGTTTTTTTGTCATTACCCCCCTCTATCCATAAATTTTCATCAAGCTTAGGAACCAACCTACCCTTAAGCTTTCTAGGCTTGAATTCTTGATTGAGTGGTTCTTGGCCATGAGTCCCCAAAAGTAGCTCATGTATTTCAATGAAGACAAATTTTATATCCATAACTTATTCTTGAACTTTGGTTGATGTGCGTCAAAAACAAACTTATTAACCATAATCCCGACATCTATTATCTTCTGATATGTTGGGTCATCCATTTTGATCGATAAGCGAGGATGATTATTAAGTGGTGTGTGTAGGATTAAATAGTAAATATCAAGTTCATAATAGGTCGTAAACAGTAACTGAAAAACTACACATAATCCTGATTTGGAATATGCCGAGAGTACTTGACGACTTCAATATACACAACTTAAATTCTTTGAACCGCTACCAAAATGTTTCTTGATTCTATATATTGATTTCCAGACGTTTCAAAAATAAACAAGAATTATAATAAGATAGAAAATTCAAAGAAGATTAAAGTTTGATACTAAATATAACTGCAAATCTGTATATAGAATCAAGAAACATTTTCGTAACGGTTCAACGAAATTTAGTTGTGTATATTGAAGTCATCAAGTACTCTTGCATCCTCCAAAACAGGATTATGTGTAGTTTTTTAGTTACTTTTTTATGACCTATTATGAACTTGATGTGTAGTAATTAATTCTACACACACCACTTAATAATCATCCTCGCTTATCGATTAGAATAGATGACCCAACATATCATAAGATAATAGATGTCGGGATTATGGTTAATGAGTTTGTTTCTAACGTACATCAACCAAAGTTCAAGAATTGTTAAGATATCATTGACAAAGTTGTAAATATAAAAAATTTCTTCAATGAAATACATGAGCTACTTTTGGGGACTCATGGCCAAGAACCACTCAATTAAGAATTCAAGCCTAGAAAGCTTAAGAGTAGGTTGGTTCCAGAGCTTGATGAATATTTATGGAGAAAGGGGGTAATGACAAAAAAACTTCGCGAACGTACGTACTTTTGATTGATCAATTAATAGCATTGCCTATAATGTTATTATACAATTCATTTGTTACTGGTTAATCTTTTTTACTTTTGACGATAAATTATGAGTTAATATTTTGATATCTATATGAATGCAGGTATTACTTCAAGTGTAAATTACCGTCTAGTGTTTGTCTCGTGAAGGCTCGTGTCATTGTCCCAGAAAATCTGAACGATAATTACAAGGTTGTAACCACGACTAAACACAATTACACAAATGAGAGTTCTACTCATCAAAGTCCTAGTATTTTTGCAGATGCGCTTTTTTATTTTGAAGCTTATGAAAAAGATAATGAAAGTAGAGCATTGCATCCCAAAACCGATACTTGTTCTTTTAATGTACACTATTATCAAGGTTTCCAAAGTTTCATAGGTTTTGTCGATTACCATTTAACCTACACCCCACTAACTTCCAATCTGAATTTTACACTTTTGACTCTAATTGCCACTTCTGAAGGCCTTTGGTGTTTTTCATACGCTGACAATATGTTGGCTAGTATTTAGAACCCAACTATTATGAAATCTGTTGGGATTTTCGTCCTATATTTCATGTGTCAATAAGAAACATAAAGAATCGTCCTTAGTTTTGGTATCCAGCCACATAATTTAGACCTAACAATTCTAAAGATGTCTTACCTTTATTCGGGACACGGTCTATGGTTTGTGTCACTCTATACATTGAGCACCAATAGATGAATCAGCCTTCAAAATTTACCCCATCAGTCAATCAGAATAAAACAGTCAGATCAAGTTGTTCTAGGTAATTTTATTTATTGGGCTGCTTCTGATAGGTTTGGACCGAATGATGATGGAGTCATGCACACAAGTTACATCCTAGTTTCCTTCGATCTAATTACCCACCAATTCCAGATAATAGACATACCTGAAAACTTAATAGTGTGGCTTACAGTCCCCTTATTTATTTCCCAAATAGGCAACTATCTGGTAATTTCATCAAACAACATTGCTAGTGAGAACCGACTTCTCTATGCATGGCTCTTAGAGGTGGATGGTCATTTTGTAATGTCTTATAGATTGATTGTCAGCGTTCCCACCCCTCATTCGATCAAGTTAGTTGGATTTAGTAATGATGAACAACCGCTAATCAAGGTTGATGATATTGGCTACTAGATGGATACCTCGCTTCAAGTGTACAACCATTAAATGCATGAGGAGTTTTAGAATTGAGGTATAGAAGCAAATTTTGGTTCGTTCTTTATTGGGTCATTCAAAGAATCGTTACCTTGGCTTACTCATGCTGATTGTTCCCTTCCTAGTTTGATTGCTTGAAGCTTTTAGTTCATTACAGTCTATATCAATGTTGTTGTATTAACTTTATGTCTTTTGTCTAAAGGCATTTTGTTGTAAGGTCAGGTAGATGGTGGATCTTGTTTTTCTAAATGGTTATGAAATAAACTTGATCTTAGTGTTTTTTCTATTATTTTATCGATAAAAATATAAGCCGTGTCTATGTAAACGACTAGGATTTGTACGCATTTCATTTTTCTGTGATCATGTTACCAAATTAGTTTTTGTGTACACGTTAGAATTCGTGAGGTTATGCATCAAGCCAAAGTTTTTGAGAACAAAGGAATGGATCATACAACCTGCAACATATAACTTAGCAACGCGGTGAATGTTCCCAAGCAAGGCGGAGTTTTTGGTGATTGTGGTATATGGGTATGTATTTTCTTATACTGGTTGGCCCAAGGACCGTCCTTGGATGTCGTAGATCCTATCCAGACTGCAATAGCATATCGTGAACATATGACACATTTTTTTTAAATCATAGTGTTGGTATTTAGTAGATAAATTGCTTATCTAGTTTTTGGGACTATACCTTGTGTAGGATTGAACGGTTATGTGCCCGTGCTTTAATGTGATGATTTAAGTTCATGTAGATATCAAACTTTATTTGGATAACAAAAGACTAATCCTCATCATCCATCTCTATCTTGATCTAATGGATGATATTAAACCCAAAACTTATTTTCATCCTTTTTTTCAAGTATTAATATCTCACAAACCGTTAATCGTTAAGCGAAAAAATATATACCATTACGATGAACATTTAATTATATATAATATCTCCCAAACATATATTATATATAATATAATGTAAAAGAAACATATATAATGCTTTGTTGCTGCTCTCGCAGGGAAAGTTGGGAGCCGCTATGGTTGAAAGTACGTCATCCGAGGCGTGGAAGGTAAAGTAAATTTGGGTTTATGTATAGGTAGGGGCGTTTGTTTGGCCGGGTTTCGGTTTAATAAGGTTTCTCAGTTTTTTCTAATCATCAATCCATCAAAGACCCTGTCTGAAAATAGTGTCGCCCAATCCAAATCACTAAAATAATAGTTTCATTTATTCGTAATATTTTTAAAATATACATAAGTTTGTGGTTTTAAAAATCAAACCATCACAAACATGCATATTCGTAATATTTTTTCATTCTTGTTTTTGTTAAAAATCTTATTAAAACTAAAAGCAACTTCTTGAATCTCAATTCAAGAAGATCAAACAACAATACAAATCTGATCTCAAACACAAACAATTTAGCACTGCTACTTAGGTGTAACTCTATTATCTATTTGATAATAGTCTTACAAATCAAATCAAATCGCAAAAGAGATCAAGATGATCAGCTTAACAATTTTTTTGGAGAGAGATTTAGGGTTTCGTAAAAAGAGGCAAAGAATCAGAAGTGAACAAAGGGAGAGGAGCGTCCAGCTTATATAGCAGCTCTAATTTACATTGAGCCACCTTTAGCCCCTCAAGAATACAACTCTATCCTTTTAGCTCTAAACTTTAATATAGCTAATAAATAAGAATCAACAAAGACACAATTAGTCCCTGTAGTATTTGTTACAAGTTTAAGTTATATTTTAACATTATCCCTTAATTTAACTCCTGATAAAAAAATTTCCCTCACAAAATGCAGATCAATTTCTAAATGTTTTGTTCTCTCATGAAAGACAAGATTAGCTGCAATTTTAACTGGTAAAGCCTGATCCCATTTAAGATCTCTTGAAAATTTCAAAATCCAAGTAACTTAAGAAGTTTCAGATGCTATAGCCCTATACTCAGCTTCTGCTGAAGACTTAGAAAGAGTATTCTGTTTCTTGCTTTTCCAAGAAACCAAAGATCCATTCAACTTAATACAAAAACCTGTAACAGATTTTCTTGTAACAAGACGTTTAGCCCAGCCAGCATCCACAAAAGCTTCAAGAGAAGCTTTGGGTTGCTTGACTATGTGAATTCCTTTTCCAGGATTGCCTTTTAAGCACCTTAAAACTCTCTAGGCAATCTTAAGATGAGATCTTAGAGGCTTATGCATAAACTGACTCAAATAATGAACAAAATATGAAATATCAAGCTTTGTATGAGTCAAGTAAATAAACTTCCCAATGAGTTGTTGATACTCAGTAATATTATCCAACGCCTTATTTAGATCAGTAGGTTCATTTGTTATAGATAAATTTTGCTCCTATAGAGTAGGAGAAGGCTTACAAGCTAAAACCCCAAAGTCACTTAACCTATCTAGGCAATACTTTCTTTGAGATAAACAAAGCTCTTGGTTAGTCTCAAGAACCTCAATTCCTAAAAAATACTTGAGTTTACCCAAGTCCTTGATTTTTAATTTAGTTTTTAAAAACTCTTTAAACTTTTAAATTTCAACAGCATTGTTTTCAGTGACAATAATATCATCAACATACACAAGCAAAGCAACAAAGTTTCCATTTTCAGATTTGGTAAAGAGAGAATAGTCACTTTCGCTTTGCTTAAAACCATTTTCAGTCAAAGTATGTGTCAACTTGGCATTCCATTGCCTAGGTGCTTGTTTTAACCAATAAAGATATTTTTTTAACTTGCAAACCCTTTTATCATCAGGACTATAAAAACCCTCAGGCAAGTCCATATAAACAGTTTCAGATAACTCACCATATAGAAAGACATTATTAATATCAAGTTGATATGAGTTCCAATCATTTTGCACAGCAAGGTTTAAACATCTAACAGTAACAATTTTCACAACAGGAGAAAATGTTTCATCAAAATCAACACCCTCCTTTTGATTATACCATTTGACAACATATCTTGCTTTATATCTTTCAATCTCACCATTAGACTTATATTTTATCTTAAACACCCACTTTTCACCTATAGATTTTTGTCCTTAGGTAAGTCAGTACTTTTCCAAGTGTCATTTCTGTATAAGGCATCCATTTCCTTATTCATTGCCTTAACTCAGTGTTGATCCTTACAAGCTTCCCAATAATTTTTTGGTTCAAAAGTTTTATTTAGTTCAGTGACAAAACAAAAAATTTCAAAAGTAAGATTAGAATATCCCACATATCTTTCAAGACCATACTTAACCTTTGAGTCAACAACATACTCATTGTATTTATTTGGAAAAACAAATGACCTCTCAAACCTTCTCAAAGGTTGAGTATCAAGATTTTGAACATGTTATGTGTTTAAAGTGTCAAGATTATCATCCTCAAATAATGCAATATTAGGATCACATGTTGCAGTCATCTCATCTTCACTAGCAGAACCATTGGAACCTTGAGGATGCCCCAACTCATCCTCAAATTGGTCAATTGTTAGACTGCTAAAGTGAGTAGAGTTGCTACCATCATCCTGATCTTGAGCACTTAAGTCATTATCATCATAGGATGTGTCAGGACCCTCATGAACAACTTTATTAAAGAAGTTTACATGATCCAAGTCCTGACTAGCTTTCTCTACAAAACTATGTTTAATCTTAAAAGGAAACACTTCTCTCAAAAAACTTAACATCCCTTAAAAAACATGTTGTTATCTTTCAAGACTAAACAACTTATATCCTTTTTAAATGAAGAATATCTAATTAGAACACACTTTTCAGCTCTACTGCTAAACTTATCATGATTGTTAAGAATAGTAGCAAAGCAAAGATACCCAAAAACTCTTAAATGATTTAAAGAAGGTTTTTTTTATTAAAAACAAGCTCATAAGAAGATGTTCCCTTCAACACTGAACTGGGAAACCTGTTAATCAAATAACAAGTAGTAAGAACACACTCAGACCACAAGTTAAGAGGAATTCCCCCTAAAATAGAAAGGATCTAGCAACATTAAGCAGATGCCTATGTTTCCTCTCTGCAATTCCATTCTATTGAGGAGTATAAGAACAAGAGGTTTGATGTATTATGCCATTTTTTTCATAAAAAACCAATAAATTTATTTTCTCATAAAAAACAATAATATTTATGAATTGATAAATTTCAGTTCTATTATCACTTCTAAAAGTCTTTATAGTTTGTTTAAATTGGTTTTTAACCAAATTGTAAAAAGAACAAACAAAATCAAACACTTCTTCTTTAGTCTTAAGCAAATAAAACCAAACAGCCCTGGTAAAATCATCAACAATGGTCAAGAAATACTTGACATTCGTTACTAACAACCCTCTAAGGCTCCCAAAGGTCAAGATGCACAAGTTTACCAAGAACAGTGGACTTGTGCTCACTCAAAGGAAAGGGTTCTCTAGTTTGTTTAGCCTTTTAACAAACATCACAAGGAATATTACCTGTATTATTATTTTCAAAGAACAAATCATTTCTTAGAATAGTTAAGACTTGATCAGAGGGATGACAAGTCTTTTATGCCAATTGAGTCTCGTGTTATTAGAGGAAACAACTCCACTCTTAAACACATTACCATTCGAGAGCGCAACACATTACCCTTCTAATACCTATCAAAATAATAACAATCCATTAACCTTGTATCTACCATATCCCCATTATTTTCACATCCTCAAATCTGAGCCAAGAGAATAACATTTTGACTGACTCATCAAATCCAACAATAAAATTGTTGTCTCTAGCCACCTTATGAACAGAAACAAGAGTGACATAATACTCAGAGATAACCAGCACATCATATAAAGTTAAAAATTAGTTGGTATGAGATTTCCTCCTTAGTAATCCAAGCTTCTGTTCTATTAGGATGAGAAAATTTGATCCTAAGATAGGAAATGTCAATAACATTAACTAAGTTTTTATCAGTATAAGTCAAATGCTGGTCAGCACGTGAATCAAAAATAATACCAGTCTGCTCAAGAGCATGCCTAGTACCAATATTTGAGCTAAAAAATTTACTAAAGTTCTTATTAAAAAATTTATTATTATTAAAAAGAATATCTGCCATATTGGCTTGAACACCTTTCCTATTATCTTTCAAAGATTTTTCTTTTATTAAAAAGATAAGTTTTGAAATCTGTTCATCAAAAAAAGTAGAGGTGGAACTAGCAATAGAATTATTGTTGTTTATAAATCTTCTATTAAAATCTTGATTAGCATTAGAAGAATTATTCCTTTTTCCAAAATCGCTAGGATACCCAATCAACTTGAAGCACCTATCCATAGTATGACCATTGAACCCACAATGCTCACAAACCAGAGTAGGACCACCAGCAGTCCTCCTATTTCCATTGTTATTAGGTCTAGGGGCATTGTTAGGCCTAGGAGTGTTACCAAAGGTTTGAGAGCTTTGAACACCATTCCTATTGTTGACACTGGAGTTAAACACAAAAGACTGAGCCCTTTGGGAAGACCCAGCTCCTGAACCAGTGACAACAACTTTGTGAGACTTCTCACTAGAAATGAGAACATATGCACCTTTAGCATCGGTAATTGGTCACTAGGCAAGATATTACTTCTCAATTGCACCCATTAAGAATTGCATTAATTTCATAAGTTAATTATGTTTTTTGAAATCCTTTGTAGCATGACAAGTACACCTAAGAAGTTGAACTAGGGCATCAAATTGTTTTCATAAAGTGCTTAACTTATTAAAATATTCAACAACAGGAGAGCCACTTTGAGTCAAAGAATTTATTTTATGATAAATATTAAATGTTACAAAACCATCAACTCTATCAAAAGTTTCTTTCAACTCATTCCTACTTCAAATGCTCTTTTTGAAAAAATTTAACCCAGAAACAGCTCTTCTCAAATCAAATTAAGAATCCAACCCATAACCACAACATTAACCATGTCCTATTGTCTTCCTAAAACTTCATCAATATAAGACCTTCTAGAAGTATTATCAATAAACCCAATCTTATTTCTACCTTCAAGGGCTAACAACATATCACAAGACCACACATTATAGTTCTCAGTACCCTTTAGTTTAATAGAAACAATAGTAAGAGTAGTAGAGTCATTAGGTTGCAAGTGAAGAGGGTGACTTAGGTCTAATTTACTAATAAGGGTAACAACTTGATTAGGGTCAGCCTCATCATCAGAATTATGAGGAGTATTATGAACATAATTATGAACAGACATTGCAATGATAAAGCAGAAACTAAACAATTAATATTCAACAAAAAAACTAAAGACAATAGTTCCCAGGATTCCTTGCCACTAAAGGTGGTAGATCAAGGGCAGACATAACAATAGAAAAAAAAAAAAGGAAGAGAGGTGTTACAGAGATTAAGCAGCGGAATCCAACACCTTACAACACCTTGATTCACTTAGTCAAGGTGCAATAAAACTCAATGATCACCTTGATTCACTTAGTCAAGGTGCAATAAGACTCAATGATCACCTTGATTTACTTAGTCAAGGTGATATAACACCCAGAACCTTAGATCGATCAACCAATAAACCCTAATTTTTTAAAAAAGGCAAAGAACCATCTTAAACCCTTCAAATGAGCAATTAACACTAGAACTATCAATTAACCACGATTAATTAACCCAAGAAGCTTTCAAGAACAAAAGCCCCAAAATCAAAAACCCTAATTTTTTCAAAAAAAATATGTGTTTTAAAAGATCTTTAAGATTTATCAAACTTAAAAAAAATTAATTAAGAATCAACTGAAATTAACAACTAATGGAAAAACCCCCAAATTTTTGAAACCCTAATTACCCAAAATCAAATCAGAGCAAAATTTTGTAACCTGGCTCTCCTACCATGTTAAAAATCTTATTAAAACTAAAAACAACTTCTTGAATCTCAATTTAAGAAGATCAAACAACAATACAAATATGATCTCAATCACAAACAAGTTACCACTGTTACTCAGGTGTAACTCTATTATCTAATTGATAATAGTCTTACAAATCAAATCACAAAAGAGATCAAGATCATCAGCTTAACAATTTTTAACAATTTTTCTAGAGAGAGATTTAGGGTTTCGTAGAAAGAGGCAAAGAATTAGAAGTGAACAAAGGGAGAGGAGCGTCCAGCTTATATAGCAGCTCCAATTTCCATATAGCCACCTTTAGCCCCTCAAGAATCCAGCTCTATCCTTTTAGCTCTAAACTTCAATATAGCTGAAAAATAAGAATCAACAAAGACACAATTAGTCCTTGTAGTATTTGTTCCAGATTTAAGTTATATTTTAACAGTTTTCAAATCAAACACCTTTATTGCATGACCATATCTATTACTTCGAATGTTAGAAAAAATTTACGTCATTTATCTTAACCAATCAGTTCTTACACTCTGTTCCTCAGTTTTTGAAATGAAAGAAGAGAAGAGAAGAGTTAAAAATAGACAGAAAAGAAGATGAGATGAATGAAATTTAATTTTTTTTTACCATGTTTCCGAGTTAGGAGAGAAAATAAGTGATAAATGATAATTTTACAATTATACCTTTAATTATATATAAAAGTTATGTTTTGTATAAGGTTGTTTAAGTAACTATATTTATTAAATGCTTCATAATAACTTCTCTCCAAATCATCTCACTTTTAGGAAGAAAGTTTTGAAGAGAAATTTAGCCAAATTTACACTCATCTTCTTTTCTTTTCTTTCCGAAAAAGAACTCTCGAACACGAATTTATTTTGTTTTCTTTTCACTTCTTTCCTCTTCTTTCAAAAATAAAACTCAAGAATGCGGCATTAATATGATAATTAACAAAATACCCATTGTCACATTGTGACTGTATACTGTTGGCAATATTCTTATTATTATTAATAAGTAACTCTTAGGTATGACAATGTAAATCGAATTGGTAAAATTGCTCTTCTCAAGTTCATTTCAAGTTTATGTTTGTTCGTTGTGTTATCTACGCATGTTAGGTGGTCTTATCGACGTCATTAACTTGGTCTTAGATAACACTAATCAGCAATGTTTAGAATAAGTTAGCAATGAATCGTACGTGCGGAACAAATTGGTTAACATGTTAGTATTGGATCAGTATTGTTGCCTCTCATTCATCACCAAAAGTCATACAATTTAATATATAAGATTACAATAACGGATCCATAATGTGATTTGATGTTTCTTCGTGCTTGTACGGGTATTTTAAAAACTATATTTTCCTATGTGCACATGCCCTCCCCGTGTCTTTAGTCGGCTCAACGTTATTTTGACGCGGCTTTGCGCTCTTCTTTTGAGCGTATTGTCACTCCATCTGCACCAAGGTTTGGGGATCGGAAATGGAGGCTTGCCAACTTACTCTTTGTATTTAGGGGGCTTGATGTCTATTATTCATGTGATGTTATGAACTATGCATTTCTTGCATCACGATTACAGTATGTCGGCTTGTAGACTAAGATGGGAAGGTACAGTGACGTCAAAGGGTGGTGCCATCCCACCAGCCGAGACTATGGCGCCAAACAACATACTGAGGCTCGCGTTGTTGTCCCTGGCGTCGTCTAGAATAGCCTACACGGTCGAGTTTTTTATTTATTTTATTTATGTTTTAATGGGTTATGTGTGGACACATGACACCACTTTTACTCATGACATTATGTTTATATAAGGGAATGGTGTTTTGTATGGTGTGATAGATTCTGGTGTTATAAAAAAAGTGATGAGGTGACACCATTTTTACTCATGGCACCACTCCATATCACCAACGGTACCTAGTGCTCTAAGTTTCTTCGGCTTGATGGTAGTGTAGCTTTTGGCCTTACCTTTGATGATGATTTGCGTGAGTTTAATACGACTATGAAGGCTGGTGTTTTGAGTAATCCAAGTGAGATCACTACCCAAACTCATGAAGAAACTCACACATATATATTTACAGGAGTTACTAAAACTGCAAAATCTGCTTTTTTCTTTTCTCGTGGACGGATGGCATTGAGGAAATCTCAACTGGAAGATCACACTTCTAACATGCTTAGGGCGCTTCCGATTTTAAGTTTGGAACATATTATGAACGGTAAGATTTATCGTTGTGTTATGATATCGGTTAGGTGTCCTATTATTTTCTATTTTGAAGTCGTGGTCAACTTGCTCCAGGGTTTTTATTGGGGATGTATTTGGAGATCATAATTTATCGTGCGTTGTTAATATTGGTATTAAACATCCACATAATGTTGAGCGCGACAAACCCTTACGTCAACTGGATATGTTACTCTACTCATGGGACAGATGACTTGATGTGTGTGTTAACCATACTCGGTCTTTGCCTTTGACGTAAACTTCGATGGTTGATTTTGTGCCCAGTCATGCGATGGTTGATGAAACACAACGCAAATGAGTCAAGTATGAGGCCAAGTGCGCATATATGGATATATATTTCATCCCTTCTCATTCTCTTCGTTTGGGTAATTAGAGAAGAATATGGTGGCCTTACTAAAGCGGATCCGCAAATCTCTATGGCTCAAGACATTAGGGTGTGAGCTGCTGTTCATATCTTTAGTAGACTTAGCTTTACTATAGCTAGAGGAGTGGGGGGCCCAACTAGTATCTCGGCTTTCTACAAATTTTCTTGTAAATATCCTGAATTTCTAATAAAGTGATTTTTTATATATAATAATAATAAGAAATATAATAATAATAAAAGTGATGTCAATACCCTTATCGACATTTGTTTCTGGTCCGAGATTTCAGCAGGTAAAGAAGTTGATATTAGGCTTGGTGGAGGGCAGGACAAACCCTCACGTGTAGCTGATATGTTGCTCTACTCGTGTGACGGATGACTTGATGTATGTGTGGATCTGACAGGTTCATCGCCCTTGACGCAAATTGTGATGGTTGATTTTGTACCGGGGCGTGCAGTGATTGAGGTTGCACAACGTAAACACGTCAAGTATGAGGCTAAGTGCGCTATTGGATATGTTTTTCTCTCCTTCTCATTCTCTTTTTTTGGGAACTTGATAAGGATGAAGTGACATTAGTGAAGCGGATCCAGAAGTTCTCTGTGACTCAAGATATTCAGGCACATATTGCTATTCAAATTTCTAGTAGCATTAGGTTTGCTATAGTTAGAGTAGTAAGAGTCCAGATAGTATCCGGCTTTTTACTAATTTCTTCTAAATAGCATGAATTTTCTAATAAAAGTGTTAATAATAATAATAATAATAATAATATACTGTTAATACTCCTCACCGTTAGAGCGGGAAAGGATCGAACATTCGTAGCAAAACTCAGCTATAAAAGATGAAAAGTGTTAGGTGAAAATGCCAGCAAATTGTATCGTGAAGGAACATGAAGTACATGTCCAGCATAACCATCTTTTACTTAGTAAAGGAAAACAAAAAGTGAGGACTTTTGCATTTAAAAAAAAATCTTTCCTTATTAGGTATGATGCTTCTAATTTTTTCTTATTTTTGAATATATGTTTAATTAAAAAGCTTAATACTTCCAAAATTAGCATTATTTTGGTGAAAAAATCTGATGGAGACAAAAAACACATAAAAATATATGTGTCAAATTTATAAAAACAAAAACTTGAAAAAAGAGGAGGTAATTAATAAAACTTTAGTGGTTTAAACCACAAGGACCAAAACTAAAGGAAAATAAAAAGTGAGGACTTTTGCATTTAAAAAAAATCTTTCCTTATTAGGTATGATGCTTCTAATTTTTTCTTATTTTGAATATATATGTTTAATTAAAAAGCTTAATACTTCCAAAATTAGCATTATTTTGGTGAAAAAATCTAATGGAGACAAAAAACACATAAAAATATATGTGTCAAATTAATAAAAACAACAACTTGAAAAAAAGAGGAGGTAATTAATAAAACTTTAGTGGTTTAATTTTAAATAAATTATATAGAGTTAAGTGTAATTTATAAATTTACAAATTTTATTATAACTTTAAAATAAACAAATAACCCCTTAAACTTTCATAACTTATAAAATAGAAAAAATAAAAATTATATATATATATATATTAAAAAAAAACATAATGTACAAGCCCCGTGCGTGCACGGGGATTAAAACTAGTATATGACTAAATGAATATCAATATTAATAGAGTTAAAGTACATTTTTTGTCCTTGTGGTTTGATGCGTTTTCACTTTTGGTCCAAAATTCAAAAAAGG
>BQNB010003705.1:0-91959 GCA_026074375.1 Tanacetum coccineum | reverse complement strand
GGTGATTACTATATAAACATCATATATGCATAAAATCAAAAATGTGAAGAGATTAAGGTTTTTAGATGATCTTAATATGATGTAGGATGATCAACAATATGATTTAAACCCTTATTTAGCTATTTAACCCAAGCTTCCAATACCAAGAAAACCCTAATTCCAAGTAAACCCTAATCTTGCTTTTGCTTTGCTTAACCCTTATAAACTATAAACCAAGCCTTTAAACCTTCTTGGTATGCCTTAGATATGTTGCTAGAACACTTGTATGTGTTGTAAATAAATTTTGTATGGATTGCTTAGGTGTTTTGTGGTTGGCCATGGGTTTTGAGGTAAGCATAAGAGAGATTGTGTGAAATTTTTGCTAAGAAAATGAAGTGTGTGTGTTCTCTATCTAGTTTCTTTCCTTATATACTTCTAGGACTAGTCAAAGATCACTTATAGAAAGTCCAAGACATAAGGAGGATTTATAGGGAAAGTCTTGGTCAAGACTTGTTGAAAGTCTTTAGGTTTAATGAGTAGAGATTGTACAAGACTTTAGCTAGTAAAATTGTGAGCTCTTTGTCCCCTTGGGACTTCCTTGTGTCCAAAAATTATGGGGAGGAGGGAGGTACTAGTTGATTTTTGATAACTTTCAAAATATCTAGTATAACTTGTAGTTTAAATGAGGTAAAGATTAAAGGTAGATGTAATACTTGCAACTTGTATGGTTTGATTTATTTCTTTTATGTAAAATTCAGCTAAAGTGGTAAATACGTGAAGTTTTATAAAAACTTTGAGTACTGGGTATAAGCATGGGTATTTGTTGAAGCGTAGATAATTTTTTGTGGTTCCGGGTATGCCTAAACGTATTTTATCGTGAAACGTAAACACTTTACGTAACCAATAAAAATAAAATGCGCAAAGTTAATAATTATCCTCTAAATAATTATCTAACACTTGCTTGACGTAAACATTTATTTGTTTGATGCCCGTTTAAGTTGAATGATCATTTTTATCTTACGCGATTTAACTTAACGATTAAAATTAAGAGCAAATGTGTACAAGACTAAAAATAAATAGTAGATTATATAACGTCGTACAATGACCTAAAAACACAGGGTGTTATAATAATAGTTATCATTCAGGTGTTTGATGTGCTCCATTTGAAGCGTTGTATGGAATGAAGTGTAGGTCACCTCTTCTTTGGGTTGAAATTGGAGAAATTCGGTCGATTGGACCAGAATTGGTACAAGACAACTAATTAGGTGATATTGATTAAAGAAAAGCTCAAGCAGCTAGAGATTGCCAAAAGAGCTATGTTGGCAATAGGCGTAAACATTTAGAGTTGAAGTTGGTGATAAAGTGATATTCGAAGTGTCATCTTGGAAAGATGTAGTGCATTTTGGAAAGAAAGACATGTTAGCACCTAGATATGTAGGACCATTTGAGATCATTAAAAGGACCGGTCCTATGGCCTATTGATTAAGATTGTCTCAATAAATTTAGTAGTGTATTTGATGTGTTTCAAATTTAAAGGAGTATTGGACGGATGTAAATATGCATGTGCCTTTGGAAGAAATTAAGGTACACAAAACTCTTCGTTTTGTTGAAGAACTTGTCGAGATTATCGATGGTGAGGTTAAAAGTTTAAAGCGTAGTAGTATTTCGATAGTTAAATTCTGCTAGGACTCGAAGTGAGGTCATGAGGATTTTATGAGAACTAATTTTTCACACTTACATATTGAGCAAGTTATAGTTAGAAGTACTAATTAAGTTGGGTACATAGGGTTACTGGTAGACCTTAGTGCACCCTTAAATGTTCTTATGTGGTGTGGTTAAAGTTATATATTGAGCAAACCTGAAGTCGAGCCGATTCTCAAAAAACATTGAGTTTTGTAAAAATACATAACTTAATTTCAAGACAGTTCTTGTTTGATGAGTTGCGGGGTTGAGTTATGGATCAAGTTGTTACACAACTTAAGGTTTTTGACGAATTTCCTCGAGGACGGGCGAGGTTCATTTAGTTTGGATGTTCTATTCGCTTATAATTATGTGAGTAAGAAATTTTTTTAGCAATTAAATCGATTAAATTTTGGGATGAAATTTCTTTAAGTAGGGGGAGACTGTAATAACCGCGATTTAGCCATGTTAGTTTAACCGTTAGTGTTAACCTAGCTAGCTTTATGTGTTTTAAAGTATGTGCTTAAGTCGATTTTGGTGTTTTATGTGATATGATATTATGTCTATATATGTGCTTGTCAGTATAGAAATGGATGATTTAGTCATTCTATTTCGAATTTGAGAATGAGTTTGAGGTATTTGTTGATTTTCTCCATTTTTGTTTACGTGTAGTGACAACGGAAATGAGTGACGTGTATGCATGCGTTGCTACGTAAATGTGTGGATAATTAGGTGTTGCATTTACATGGAAAGTGTTGAATATGGGAAGTGAATTAGGTTCGTGAAATATGAGAGTTAGTAATGAACTTTCTAAATATAGAAAGTATTTTGGTGAAATGAAAGTTATAAATAGAAAGTTAGTATATAGTTTTTATGCAAAAAGGTTTAACAAATTTGCATAGGTTTTTATTGAAAATTAAGGTAATGTAAATATTAGTATAAGTAATTAATAAAAAAAAAATAATAATAATGTATAAGGGGGGCCGATCAGTTTGTAGAAGAAAAGAGAAAAAAAATATATTTTATTTAATCCTAAGTTTAATTAAATTAGGATTCTATTTGGATAGTTTAAATAAGAAAAACCCTAACTCGTTTATTTCCTCCCCCTTCTCCTCTTATGCCGTACGAAACCCCTACCCCTAAGAACAAGGAAGACAAAAATTTTTGATCCAAGAAATTAAGAGCTAGTTCGTGTTAGGAGCGGGTAAGTAAGCTAGGTAATGATTCTACTCTTGTTAATTCTTTTTAAATCATGTAACAAATAATATGATGGATCATTAGGGTTTAAAAATTCTATAATTAATGATGTTATGATCATGCTAGTGCGTTTAGAGTTTGATTAGGATCATATTGGTGCAAACGGTTAGGGTTAGATCACGTTAATTTGTGAATTAGGGTTTGGCAGATTTTAAGTCTGTGTTCAAGTGATGATATCTCAATGATGGTAACGTGTTTTGAGGTGTTTCTAGTGTCTAAATTGTAGTTCAGAGAGTCTACTTTTCAAAAAGTCCAGCCTTGAACTATTTTGAGTTCGGGAAGTTAGTTAAATGGTCGTTGCAAGAAAAGTTATCACAATAGTAAATACGGGTCAGATTTAGGTCAGAATTAGAGAAATAAAACCCATATTTAAAATTCGAATTAAGGTTATCCAAAACACAAAAGTTAAGTTATATATGTGTATTAACTTTCCTCAAAGTTTTAGCTTATGATTAGTTGTCTAAGTATGGTTAGTAAGGTTAAACATTTTAGTGCGCGCTCAGATTTGAATTTGAGTTATTAAAAGTTGGAATTTATTTTGGCATTTAAGTATGGGAATAAGTTAGTGGAAAAATAAGGTTGATAACTCATGGAAGTTTATGGATGATTTTATTGGGAATTTATGAGGGTCAGTAGGTATGGGTTGGAAAATTAGAAAGTGTCACTAAAATTCTGCGTTTTCAAGTAAAATATAGGTAAGTAGACTTATGAGTAAATGAGAGGGTTAAAGTTGGGCATGGTGTCGGGGTGACCCATGGAGGTATTTAAACCAATTAGAAATCCATCATATGATTATTGCATGGACTTGAGCATTTGGCTTAGTCGTATGTAACACATTTATATTTATTGTGTAGTTTTGTGCTAGAATATTTGGGAAGCTGCGTTGAGCATCAGGTGAGTTTCATAGTCCCTCTTTTTACATTGTTTTTAAATTAGGATGGAAATGATGCAAATGGTTTTAAAATATTTTAATTGATGTGATTAACTGTTTTATTGAGTATAGACATTGTATGACTATTATATGACCTTGTGTTACATGTTGGTTGTGAATTACTTGCATGTACTGTGTTTGGCATGTCAAGTGTTGTTGATTTGGATCGGATGAGTACGCCTACTCAGTGTTTGATTGGATCGGAGGGGTACGCCTACCCAGTATATGATTTTGTTGATTTCATATGATAATTGGATTGCATGTTAGCATAAATTCATAATAGTTCATATTTGTCCTATCTTGCTTTTATTAATCACAGTAATTGATTGAAAGTTTAAATTGTGTGTCGTAAACCTATGACTCCCACCAACCGTTGTGTTGACGTTTTTAAGCATCATTTTTAGGTGAGCATCATCAGGATCTTAAGAATAAGAGAAGTGGCTAGAGAGACCATAGGTTGCTTATGGAGTTTAATCTCCTAGTTTATTTCATGCATGATTGAATATTGAATGTTATTGATTTTAACTGTTTAGGTTTATTTTGGATGTTTTGTATGTCTTGGTATTGACGTGAACCTCCTTTGCTTTAATACAAGACATCAGCTATCTTTTATGTTTGTTTGGGTATTTTTATGACACTTTGTGTCTATACCTTGTTTACTTTATGCATTGTAGTCCTTTATATAGATGTCATTGTGTTATGTTGATATCCATTCTCGTTACGCCTCGCGTTTCCGCCTTGGCGGGGTGTGACAAAAACCCTCTCTACACATGGAGAGGGTGTTGGTTGTTTCATTTTCTCACATAATCTAATATCGTTCTCTTTCACTTTCTCTCTCTAGGAAGCAACCTTCCACTCTCTCTCTCTCTCTAGATTTTCTTCATAGTTGTGTATGTTTTTAAGGATTACTAAGTTTCTACAATCTTTATCACAATCTCCTAAAAATTCTTCTTATTCACCACAACCTTACTATGTCACACATCCTTCATCAATTGTTGATTATAAAGATGAATATCAAGGGGAGTTACAAAGGGATTCTCAAGAAGACAAGCTTACAACTGCCATGATGTTATTAGCTTGAGCAATCACTTAGAAGTTCTCCACACCTACCAATAATCATCTTCGTACTTCATCAAATACAAGAAATCAAGTTGTGGTTCAGAATGGTAGAGTTGACATACAAACAAAGAATATAGGTTATGGAGAAAATGGTAATAGAAATGTAGGGAGACAATATAAGAATCAAGCATTTAATGCAGGAAATGGAAATGATGACAGCAATAAGATTGTTCAGCGTATTCCATGAACTGAGTCAACACCAGGAAAGGCAAATGTTCATTGTTATAATTGCAATGAAAAAGGCCACTATGCCCGTGATTATTAGAAACCAAGAGTTCATGATGCAAGGTATTTTAGAGAACAAATGTTGTTAGCTATGAAAGATGAAGCCGGAAGCATTCTTAAGGACGAAGAAAATAATTTCTTGCTCGACAACTCGCATGGAGAAGAAACAATGGAAGAGTTAACTGTTGCAGTCATGTTGATGGCTCAAATTCAACCAGCTGATGGTAATGCTGAGACTATGCCATCATATGATGCAAAGGCTGTCATTGAGGTAAATGCTTCATCCAAGGTTCATGAACAAGTGAGTCATGTGAAATGTAAAACTATTATTAAAACATCTGATGATGATCAAATTGATTCTAATATCATATCTGATGATCCTTATGTGGAAAATAATGGCGGCACATTTGACCATGATTCAAATGCTCATGATGAATATCATGAAATGTTAGCGTAAATAATGAGCTTAAAAAGCAAAAAGAGTTGCTACAAAAGGAGCTTGAGACGTGTAAGGATCGGGTCAAAACATTTGAGTCGAAAACAATTCAATGTTCAAAATATAAAGAAACATGTGAAGAGTTGGAACACGAATTACAGGCTGATAAGGTCATCATTGAGAGAATTTTGAAAGAAAAAGATAAAACTCAAAGTGATTTCTTCAAAATTAAAAATGAAAAGATAATAATTCAACATGAAACTTAGTTAGCTAAAAAGGCTTTTAAAGAACGAGAAAATAAGTATCTTGAAGATATTGTTGATCTCGAAGAGAAACTGAGTTCTCATGATCAAATTGTTTATAAAATGGGTCAATCGATTCAAACAATTTACATGCTTGGAAAAAAACCAAATAAAGTTTATGATCATTTTCTTAAAGCTGGGTTGGGTTACAAGAATCCCAAACATTTCAAGAAGGCCATTGCAGCACAACTAAAAATGTATGATGGTGAAAGGCTTCATAGTGCTAAATTAACAATTGATTCACCTGTTTCATAGGAAACTGTAGAGGATGAGGAAGAAAGTCGATTGAAAATGATAAACAAAATGGTTCAAATTAACTATGGAAAATTAAATGCGCTTTACGAAACATTTGTTCCTCAACAAGAATTTTCTGTTGAACAGACATATTTTTTAGTTCCTTCTACTTCTAATAATGGTTCTGAGTCAACAAATGTCACATCGGATTTACCAATTCTAAAAATTCCAAAAGAGATAAATTGTTAAAAATGTTTGACACAATGGGTGTAGTAATTAATAGTTTACGAACACGGATTGATAAAACTCTTTTAGAAGACAGAGAATGAAGTGAATGTCTGACCGTCAAAATTTGTTAAGAGATTTTTTAAAACTGATGTAATTCCGATGTCTGCCTCTTTATCAAAGAATTTGAAAGAACTTAAAGAAGAACTCATTGAAGAACTAAAGGAAATGTTAAATATTTTTGAATCAATGGAACAGAAAGTTAATGGAAAATCTTCAAAAGAAAATATTCTTCAAAATTAGATCGATCGACTTTTAGAAGTATCCTTGACAAGTGAAATTTGAAATTATGTGTTGATTTCTGTTGAAAAACAGAAAAATGAGTTGTTAAAAGTTTAACTTGAGAAACGTTCAAGTGACTCCAAAGATATCCAAGCCAATTTACTCAAAAGAATCAAAATTCTTGAAAATAATTTTAAGCGATCACAAGCTCAAAGTATTGATTTTGAACTAACTGGTGTCCCAACACCAAAGACCACCACAACGCTACGATCGACAGGACATATATCCCGTTTGTTCTTCTTTAATGGAAACCAAAGCAGATAGGGATAATTAGTCCCAATAGATCTATTTATGCACTCGCGCTCACTTAACCAAACCAATTGGCCATAGGTGACTAACGGGTCATGATAGTTCAAGCAATAGTGGTTTGTAGCAAAACTTAGGCAATACATAAACATGTAAAACTCACGTTAAGAACTTGTGTCTAATTTTAAAAGCAAACAATGTTTCTCACCCCAAAGTATAAAGCATTTGAAAATAGGTAAAACATGGGGCTATGAACTCACCTTAAGCAAGTGGTGAATCGATAATCAACGAGGAAGAAATAAAGCCGAAGGGTCCTACCCGCGACCTAGATAAACGACGCGTCTCAGAAATACGGAAAGCATGCCAAGAATTGTACAATATGTTCACTACCAAAGACATCCATATGTGTTTGTGCTTTAGTTTGTTTAATAAAGTATGACTAAATAAAATTATAGAGTTTTGTCCAAGTTCCTTGGGGTTCATCCAAACAGTATCTACTTTAGAAAGTTTCTATTTTGGGGAAAATTTTTAGTTTCTAAGACGTTAATACCGTCCTCCGATATTTGTTAAGTTTCCAATATAAACAAATGGCTAGCTAAAACCATAATCGACTGTAAACTTCTAAGACCGATTGCTAAATTGTACCAAACTTACTATTTTTAGTTAACTTTTATCGCTTTCCTAAAATATGTCAAATGAGGGTCTTCAAATTGATGCTAATCTATATATATGTGTTACTATATGTTTCGCTAGTGTTTAGAAAGTCCAAAAATGTTCGAAAGTGTCCGAATAACATTTTTACTATTCACATCAGCACACTATTCATTCGGTGTTGTCGAAAAATGTTTCAAGTTTCATTTAGCTATAACTTGGCCATTTTAAGTCCGATTTTAAAGTGCGATATGTGAAAAACCTATCTATTCGAAACAAGCTCTTCAAAAACTACTTTTACGCCTACTGATAAACATTTTTAGGTCGCTAATACCCGTTAAAAACTAATTTGGGACAAACAAGCTCTTTTTGTCCAAACTGAACCAAAATCCATCCAAACTTCACAATAGTGCCTAGTCTAACCTAATCTCCGTTCACAACTAATCACAACAAAACCACACCTAAATCTAACCTAATCCCTTCATTTCTATTGTTGCAACACTCATCAACTCTCATCTCGCCAAGAACATAATATTTGACTTAGGAAACTAAAGTAGTATCATTATTCATGAAATCTTGTCTTTAAAATCTTTCAAAATTTAAAACATAACATATGGATGTATGGATCTTGAACATATAAAGAAAGTAAATCACAAAAAGTAGTTATGGTTTGCTTACAAAAGACGATGAACAAGATGGAACACAAGAGATCTTGAAAGAAAAATAGTAGATCTTGAAAACCCAAGTATAATTTCAAAACCTTAACTCTTGAATCTTGAGAAACCTTTGAAAATAATGAACCTACTCTGGGGATCTACCTTAGAAACTCTTGAAAATGATATTGGATTACTTGAATTGTGAGTAGGATCAAAGAAAATGAAACCCTAGTTGGGTGTTGTTGTGCCGTGAGCAAAGAAGAGGAGAAAAGAGAGATGAGAAAATTTTGAGGCTTATGAAATGAAAGTGTAACCCTATAGGTGATAGTAGTTCATGTGTGGTATTTTTAGGGCTAAATTAGGGTTTGGTGGTATCATAGATGCACACATGTGACCAACACACACCAAGGGTGTGTGTGGTCTTGGGTTCGGTCGAAACTAGCCACAAGAGGGGGGGGGGAGGGGGGAAGTTCAAGCCAACTTTGGCTTCCATGTTTAGCTCATGGCTTGGTCTTGGCTCACCCATAATAGTCAATGTGTGTAAGGAATGCTACTGCATGCAAGGCACTAGCCAACAAAGTTTGGTCATTTTCTTCAACATGCATGGTAAGTTTTAAATTTTGAGTTAGTGGCAGCATAAATGATTTAAATTTCAAGTCGAAGCTTGTCATAGGCTAAAATTTTCAGGTGTAGAGGTAGGGTCATGGCCTGATAATGAAATCTTTTGGACTTAAGGTATAATATTTATCGATAACTTGAGTTTACCCGGAAAAAGGATTTTGAGTTTCCGGGTTAGTTTGGTCCAAAAACTGCGGGAACAACGTCAATTTAAAGTTAAAACCCTAAAATTAATATCGAAAGTGATTAAAAATCACGAAACACTTAGAAAAGTTAAAATATCTCATATAAGGCCTAAATTTATTAATAACCGATGCCGAACGCGCCCGATGACATTTTTTTTCAGATTTACGCGGTTTAACTTCCCGGTAAACTGTCAGGTTCAAACGTAACGTATAAAAGTCAAAGATAATAATCGGAAAAGTTTAAAAATATTGACCTAGAATTTACGGGGTGTGGTAGACTTACAAATTCCAAAAATGCCTAAAGAGAGCAAATTGTTAAAAATATTTGAAAAAATGGGTTTAGCAATTGGTGACTTAAGAAATCGAATTGATGACACTCTTTTAGAAGACACACAAAGGAGATGGATGTCTGACAGCCAAAATTCTTTAAGAGAGTTTTATAAAACTGATGTAATTTCAATATCAGAATCTTTGTCAAATACTTTGAAAGAACTTAAACAAGAACTCATTGAAGAAGTACGGGAAATGTTAAATATTTTTGAATCAATGGAACAGAAAGTTGCAGAAAAATCTCCAAATGAAAATATTTTTCAAAACGAAATTGATCGACTTTTGGAAGTATCCTTGACTCGAGAAATTCAAGATTGTGTATTAATTTCTATTGAAGAACTAGAAAAATGAGTTGTTACAGACTGAGCTTGAGAAAAGTTCAAGTGACTCCAAAGATATCCAAGCCAATTTACTCAAAAGAATCAAAATTCTTGAAAATGATTTTAAGCGATCACAAGCTCAAAGCATTGATTTTGAACTCAAATTACACCATAAAAAAAAGAAAATGGCTTGTGATGTGTCTTGGAAGTCAAGATTGTCAACGTTGAATGATAAGAACGTGTTGCTAAAAACTCAAGTTGATTCTGTTGTTAAAGAAACAGAAAATATCAAACTTGAATATTAAAAGCTTTTTAATTCAATAAAAGCAACACGGGCTCAACATCAAAAAGAGCTTGATGAGTTAATTAAACATGTTAAACAAAAGACATATGCTTATGCTGATGTGCGGTCTCAAAATCAAGATCTTTTGATGACAATATCTAAACTCAAGAATAAGATTAAAACCATTGAAAAGGGGAAGAATGTGAACACTAAGTTTGACAAATCTGAGACCTCAGGAACTCTTCTCTGTGTAACACCATTGCTTAAAAACATAGTAGTTAAGGCTAAGAAAGTGTCAAACACTAAGGTTAATGCAGATAGGTCAGAACCAGTCACTTCACATTCTATACCAAAAAACAAGCAAATTCAAAAACAAAGTGCGAATGTAATCACAAAAGGAATGTATAAAATCATAAAAACAGAGACACACACGCCGGTTTCTAAAGCTAACATACATGTTTCTAATTCCACAGGTGTAGAAAGTTCTAATAGTGTTAGAAGACCAAAGTCTAAGGACACTAAATCAAAGGATAGAGTCTTGAAGAACAAAAATGATAAGAGACCATCTGCACATGTTCGGAAGATGCCAAGTAGTGTTAGTATAGATTCTAATAAGCGTGAAACACTGCATTCGAATGTATGTCAATCAAACGCAAGTGTATTAAGTACCAAGACTATAAATGATGTTAATGACGGTTCGAATTTTGTTTTTGTTTCTTGTGGAAAATATATGTTTTTACTTTCTCATAAAAATGTGTTGCTCATTATGCTTTGTCTAGGAATTCTACTGTAAAAAGAGCCTTATTCACTACCCCTATAGTAGTGAAATCTAAGAATTTTGGAGCTACTTTTGTGGTTGCAAAATCTAGATTGAGTGTTGTTAAAACCCCAACAGCAACAAATAAGGTCTCTAGTGTGTTACCACTAACTCCTGATTCTAGCCAAAGTAGGACACTTAGTAATTACATGAAAAACAAAATTGCAACAAGTAGAAAGTGGCAAAAATGGTTTGAAAGCAAACAATGTTTTAATTGAACACCCAAGAGAAAAACTGCTCAATCACTCCCTAATGAAACAAAGAGTCGTATCCGTGTTCGTTCTACATCTAACACACTGGTTACCACTCAAAAATGGGTAGCCAAACTGTCCACTCTTCCATCTGCATTTGTCTCATGTGATCCAGGTGATCCAGCTCGTCATTTGGATTGTTAATAGCGGATGCTCGAAGCATATGACTGGCAATCTTCAACTGCTAATAAATTTTGTTGAGAAATTCATGGGAACAGTTCGCTTCAGGAATGATCATTTCGCTGCAATCACTGGATATGGAGATTATGTTCAAGGGAACCTCACGATATGTCATGTATATACGTTGAAGGCCTTAGTCACAATCTATTTTCGGTCGAACAATTTTGTAATAGAGATTTAAAAGTAGTCTTTCGTTCAAATACGTGTTATGTTCAGAATTTGAAGGGTGATGATTTGCTTACTGATTCTCGTGATTCAAATCTTTACACTATCCCTATTTCTGAGATGGTGGCTTCTTCTTCAGTGTGCTTAATGTCCAGAGCTACATCAACAAAATCTTGGTTATGGCATTGCATGCTTTCTCATTTGAATTTTGGTACCATTAACTAACTTACGCCAAAAGATCTAGTTGATGGGCTTCTAAAATTTAAGTATAACAAAGATCACCTATGTTCAGCCTGTGAACAAGGCAAAAGTAAGAAAGCTTCACTTCTACCAAAATTGGTTCCAAGCACATAGTCCAAACTTAAACTACTTCATATGAATTTATGTGGGCCAATGAGAGTCGCAAGTATCAATGGCAAGAAATATATTTTGGTGATCGTTGATAATTATTCTCCGTACACCTATTTATATTTTCTTCGCACAGAAGATGAGGCTCCAAGTATGATTATCGATTTCATTAATCAAGTTCAAAGGAATCAAAAGGCTCAAATTTTGACGATTCGAACTAATAATGGAACTGAATTCAAAAACAAGAAATTATGGGCATTTTATGCAAAGTTAGGTATTGTTCATAAAACTTTAATTGATCGTATACCTCAAAAAAATGGTGTTGTTGAACGACAAAATCGAACACTAGTCGAGGCTACTCGAACAATGCTTATCTTTTCCAAAACTCCAGAATTCCTTTGGGCCGAAGCTATTGCTACTGCTTTTTTACTCAGAATCACTCTATTGTGCACACACGGTACAATAAGACTCCTTATGAGCTAATTCAAGGAAGATAACCCAATATTCAATACCTTCATGTATTTGGATCTTTTTGTTATCCAACAAATGATCGTGATGCTCTTAGAAAATGAAACCGAAGGCTGACATTGGCATCTTTATTGGTTATTTTGAGTCATAACGAGGATTTTGTATCTATAACTGCTGAACCAAGAAGATAATGGAAACAATCCATGTTAAGTATGATGAACTCACACCAATGGCTTCTGAATGCAACAATTGAGAACCCGAAATAAACTGCATGAATTTTCAAGATTCATCAGAAGATTCACAATCAGTGCCTTCAAAAACAGACTTGGATGGTGTTTGGTCCTCTGTATGAAGAATACTATGCGATGAGTGCACAAGAAGTGTCAGATAATTCCGCTGCAAATACTCTTGATAATGACAACACTTCTTCATCTTCGTCAATTGTTGTTGAAGAAGATGAAGCTCCTCAAATAGTATCTTCGTCAGCAGAACAAGTTTCCACTAAACCAAACCCTCTAGTCTTGAATGAAAATGCCGATGAATTAGTTCAAGAATACATTGCTGATTTTGAAGGAAATGTGTTCTACAATGCACCTCCAACTCCTATGTTTGAAGAAGTTAAGTCATCTTCAACATATCAGGATCCATCAAATATGCACAAGTTTCATCAAAAACATAGCTCAAGTGATAAGTGGACTAAGAATCATCCAATTGAACAAGTGATTGGTGATCCCTCAAAACCTGTAATGACAAGAAATCAACTTTAAACTAATGCAGAACTTTGTATGTACGCATTAACAGTGAGTACAATTGATACAAAAAATATCAAGGAAGCTATGCTTGATGCTAGCTGGATTGAATCCATGCAAGATGAGCTTGACCAGTTCAAATGCTTTGCTGTTTGGGAACTTGTCGAATGTCTTATTGGCAGAAACATAATCACAGTTAAATGGATTTAGAAAAACAAGACTGATGCTGAAAATACGGTTATTCAAAACAAGTCTCATTTAGTTGCCAAGGGATATGGTCAAAAGGAGGGCATCGATTTTGAGGAGTCTTTCGCACCAGTTGCAAGACTTGAAGCTGTCAGAATTCTTGTGGCATATGCGGCTTACAAGAACTTTCCTATTTACCAAATGGACGTCAAAATGGCATTCCTAAACGGTCCACTAAAAGAGGAAGTTTTTGTTCGTCAGCCGGATGGTTTTGTAGATCCAGACTTTCCTAACCACGTATATCGTCTTAAGAAAGCTCTATACGGTCTCAAACAAGCCCCTAGAGCCTGGTTTGACAAGCTTTCCTCATTTCTAATCGAACACCATTTCACAAAAGGTATTGTCGATCCGACATTGTTTACAAGAAGACACGGGGATGTCATTTTGTTAGTTCAAATCTATGTCGATGACATCATTTTTGGGTCAACAAAACTAGTTTTTTCAACAAGATTTGCAAAACTAATGAAAGAGAATTTTGAAATGTCAATGATCGGTGAAATGAAGTTCTTTCTTGGACTTCAGGTTCATCAATCACCCCGAGGAATCTTTATATGTCAATCATAATATACTATGGATCTTCTTAAGAAACATGGGATGGAAAAATGTGATACCATTAGCATACCAATGGCTACTGCCAAATTAGATGTAGATTTACAGGGTACCTAAGTTGATCAAACTAAATAACTTAGTATGATTAGGGGACTTATGTATCTCACTGCTAGTCGACCAGATATTGCCTTTGCGACATTTGTATGTGCGCGTTATCAAGCACATCCAACCGAAAAGCACCTTAAAGAGGTTAAAAGGATCTTTCGATATCTAAGACAAACCATTAACATGGGTCTATGGTACTCGAAGGATTTTGGGTTTGAGATAATTGTATATTTAAATGCAGACCTTACAGGGTGTAATGATGATTGCAAAAGCACATCTGGAGGCATTCAATTTTTGGGAGATAAGCTAGTTAGTTGGTTGTCAAAAAAGCAAGATTGTACAACAATGTCAACTGTGGAAGCTGAGTATGTATCATTATCTGCATGTTGTGCTCAAGTCATTTGGATGAGGACGCAACTGCTAGATTATGGATTTCGGTACAACAAGATTCCAATGTACTATGACTCACAAAGTGCAATTGCCATATCTTGCAATCCGGTACAACATTCACGTACAAAACACATTAACATCCGTTATCACTTTATCAAGGAGCATGTTGAAAAAGGTACCATTGAACTTTACTTTGTCGGGACGGAATACCAACTTGCTGATCTTTTTACAAAAGCCCTTCCAAAAGAAAGGTTTGAGTATTTAGTTCACAGGATTGGTATGCGATGTATGACTCCAACTGAGTTGGAACGTCTGGCAAAGTTATCTTCTTGAATGAAAGATCATACATCAAAACATATTGTAAATAATTTTTTCAAAAACAAAATACAAAATTGAAAATTTTCAAAAACAAAATACAAAATTGGAAAATTTCAAAAACAAAATACAAAATTAGAAAACAAAAAAAACAAAAAAAATATTTTTGTTTTCTTACTATTTTTCAATCTTGAAAAACAAATAAAAATTTGAAAAATACAAAAACATAAAAATATAGCTTAAAGACACAAACACATATCTTCTTCGTTTTTATCAGTTTCATGATATTGTATTTCTCAAAAAGTGGTTCTTTAAATGCAAAATCAATGTATCATGAATTGAGAGGGAGTAAATCATTCATAAAATGATCTTTCACTGCTAAAATATGTCATTTGTAATCAAAGTCCATTAACACACAAAGGATTTCTTCAAAAACATCTTTCAAAAATCATCAATTTTGAAAAAATTCAAGTTTGCAAAATTGCAAGAAGTAACAATCTCTTGAATAAGTTATTTAATTAGACATTTATTCGAGGGGGATTTATGAAATTCTTGATTTTCAAAAATCTTCTCAAGAATATTCAGAACTGCAAAATTAACTATCTTTCGATAAGTTCTTTAATTGGATATCTTATTGAGGGGGAGGTATAAATTTTCCAGTCAAATCATCATCAGAAGATAAAATTGTGTTCTCAAAAAGCAAAAATAACTACGTTTTTGAACAAATTTTTTATCAAAAGGAAAGAAATTTCAAAAATAGATAATTGTTCGAGGAGGAGTTATGAAATTTATAAGTAAAAAACAGGAACTTAACTGCAAAATAACTCAAAAGGTTTATTGAGAAAAAGTGGTCTAACTCCAAGGGGGAGTTATGATTTTTTTAATAAAAGTGTATGAAAGTACTTTTGAGGACTTAAAGTTATTTTTACTTTCGTATGGGTGATTAATGATTACGAAAGAAACTTAAGGGTTTTAAAATGATACGTTTTCAAAAACAAGTTTCGTAGGGATCGAATGGTTTATGAAAGAAACTTGAAGGTCTGAAATGACAAGTTCAAAAAGATAACTTTCGTAGGGATCAAAAGAGCTTACGTAAGTAAATTTAGGGACTAAAAATGCCAAAATTGGAAAGTCATTTTCGAAAGTATAAAAGAAACAGTTTCATATGTAACCTTATCACTTTCGTAAATCAAAAGAAAAGGTTTCGTAAATTCTCTACAACAACTTGAGCTTTCGTAACAAAGAGAAACACGATCCAAATTGTTTCATTGATTCTCTATGATAGAAAGATGTAAGAAATCGAGATCTATTTGTTTTATTTGTGCTTAATTGTTCTTATTAATTGATAAAATATGTTTCGTATAGATCTATGGTTTCGTAAATATGAAAAGTGTTTGAAAGTTAAAATTGATTGAGGAAAACATGAACATATGTCTTGAAACATGATTGGAATGACTTGATCACTAAAAATATCATTTGAGGACTAAGATCATTAGGTTTTGTAACCTTGATAGGTTTCGTAAATTTGAGATTTTGCTTTCAGTACAAAAGAACATTCTTAAACTGTTGAAAATGTGATAATAAGCTAAAAAACAAGACAAATTCATTAAGCTTATCATTTTTTAGTTAATAATTATGTTTACGAAAGTAATCTTTCAAGTTTCGGTTTCGTTAGGGCTTATCAAAGGGTTTCATAAACAGTAATGGGCCAAATAGGTTGGTTTCGTAAATGATATTTTGGGCTTAATAAATGGGTTTCATAAAGCAAAGTGGGCTTTTTAGCTTGGGTTTTCGAAAAAATATAAATGGGCTAATTTGTTTTACAAATACTCAAATGGGCTTAATTGTTAAACAAAATGGCATCTTACAAAAACAAATGATAAATTTTGTTATAAAATCATATCTTTATATGGATAAATGGATCAAATGGTGAAGATTGTATCTGGTTTCGACTGTTTCCTGAAATTAACAAGATGAGGATTGAGAATTCTACTAACCATCCAAATATCGTATATAAGAATATGTTTTGTATAACTAAATTTTTTCATTCAAGGTGATCAATGATTCAAAATATGAAAAAGAAAATACAATTTGGAGCTTCAACTGTCTGTGATCATAAGTTTCTCATGTAACAACAAAAGCAAAAGTTCAAAGTTTTGAAACGATTGTTTAAAAAACAAGTTCAAAATGGTTTATGACTATCTATTGTACTCAGTTGGGTAAATGGTCTAAGTCATGTCCGGTTTCGGCCATTTTCTGCAATGAACAGAATGAGGAATAAGTGACTTAGTGACCATCCAATTGTTGTTACATTAGTGTGGTTGTATAATCATAGTTTTCAAACATCTTTAGAAAACTTGTGATTTTGGAAAAGTTATCTCAATTTTTATCAAAAAGTTGTCTCTTTATGTCACAAAGTGGTACTCTTTTACTAAAAAGGTTTGAAAGAATATAAAGTTATACTCTTGGAATTCTTAAAACATCAATGCTTGTCACAACTTGTGTTTTTGCTAAGTTGATAGTGTCTAAATAAGAGTATATATATATTTTTTTGAAAGAGTATCATCTCACAAATGCTTTTTGGTGAGAAAACTCTAAAAAGAAAGAGAGATAAAATCCATACACGAAAAAGCAAATCAAATTATGCTCGAAAAAGAAACGTCAGAGCATACAAAATAAGATTAAAAGAAAAAGACGAATAAAGTGTATGGCATGTGCCTAAAAAAGCAAGAAATGGCACATGAGAAATAAAATGATCAAAATATGCTCAAAAAGAATTACCAGAGCATATAAAATCAAGCAGAGTGGAAAGAAACAAAAATGTTATAAATGTGAATATTTACAACCTTTATCTCATTTCACTAATCAATTCATGTTATCATACAGTATTCCACATGTTTCAACAGATTGTTCCAGCTGATCAACTCGTATCCAAGTTTCGAAGCATTGAGAGTAATAACTATGTTGTGCTTCAGAGTATTCCATGTTCTCCTGAGTGCAAGATTGTTGGGAAGATCTTACTTGATCATCCACTAAGCTATGCTTTAACTGCCACTGCCGATGTTCCGGCCGTATATTTACAACAATTCTGGCAGACAGTTCTCAAAGTACCTAACACCAAGGATACTATGAGATTTAAGCTGGATACTCAAGAAATTACTTACACAGTGGATATGTTATACATAAGTGGATATGTATGTGTCTACTTTTAAACTACCAGTTAGACACCAGACAATCATTTTGAGTTGTCACCTGGCACCAATGAAATAATACTATCTTTCAGAAACAGCTAAGCTAACAAGGAGTGGAATTAATAAAGTATGCGCCTATCTAATGAAGAATTTAGCTCAGCCATGGCAAACAATGTTCAAGGTGTTCAACCACTGCTTAACAACAAGAACATCTAGAAACGATTGGACAAAGATCAACATTCTTTAATTTTTTCATGTTGTGACCAAACAAACAAATGTTGATTATGATGCTCTTCTATGGTGGGATTTCATGAACAACGTGTTTTAAAAGAAGGAAGCCATCCATTATCCTGAATTCATCAAGCTCATGATTATTGATTTGATGAAGAAATTCCCAAACATTTCTCAAAGGATTAATGAGGATTATCATTATATCAAGGATGATATTCCATTGGTTAGTGTGTATACTACTGGGAATGTGCTTGTACGAGGGATGCTGATTCCATATGAATTTCTGACAAAGGAAATCCGTGCCACATATTATTTCAAGGAGTATGAGATGGTGTTTGTTGGAGTAGATGTTCCAATGAATCAACCACAACTGGTTGTTTCTACCCAAGGAACGTATAGGTCACACATAGAGCCCATAGGACACCTACCATTTCTACTGCTAGTCCTCAAGGGAAGAAGAGGAAAAAATTGCTAGAGAATCAAGTTCACCACTAAAATCACTAAAAATAACCATTAGACAAAAGCAGGTAGTTGAAGGAGAAAAAGATGATGATGACTCTGAGGATAGGTTAAAGCCCGGGAGTCACAAGGAAAATCCAGAATATGTTGATGATGATGATGATGATGATGAAGAGAAGGTAGATGAGACGAAAGATGCTGAAATGGGTAGTTTAGAGACAAGGACTAAGGAGATGCAGACACCAATTCCCACACCACCTAGATCCCCTAGGACAATCTTATCTTCGAATAAGAACATTACTCAGGAATTGACGGATACTATCCCACTTCCAACCACAACTACATCTAAGGCCCCACACTCGAAATGACGTAATTCCAGTAAGTATAGTCACCTTCCAGGTGTGCTTCGCAAGATGTGCAGACGTCAAGGGTATATGATCCAAAACATGGAATGAAAGTGCATCATAACTAAATATTTTTGGATGACTCACAAGAAAGTTGATCGCGTTCTTCATGAAATTTTACCACTACTTGAAGATCGTAATGCTTTTCGTTCAGAAGTACCTGGTCTTGTTTCTCAAGAATTTAATGCCCAAGCACCAAAGATCATAGAAGAACTTTTAAAGAATTACCTACAAAGAAATGTTATTCAAGTCCATCCTACCACAACCACATCAACCAAAACAACTTCATCAGCTGATCTTCAACAACAACTGTATTTAAAGATGAAAAGAAGTCTTCAAGATCAAGCTAATGATCCAGTCTTGTGGGAGGTACTGAAATGTAAGTTTGAAAAGTCTTCCACCTCTAATACTTCTTGCAGGGATGATGATATTCACACACAAAGACATGATGACCATCAAGAGGATGATGCTCCTCTTGAGGGGGAGAAAAGAGTGAAAAGACATAAGGCATCGAAAAGTTCAAAGTCTGCAAGGGGTTCTTCGTCTAAGCATTCAGCTAAAGATTCCATAACTTATGTATCCAAGAAACAACAACAACAACAACAACAAGAATGGGATGCATGGGTAGAGGAAATAGTTATTGATGAAGATGAGGTGATTTTGAAAGATGAAACACCTGAGCTAATCACAGAACTTCAAAATGTTAATATAGATGTTCCAACTATCTTTGATCGTGTAAGAATGAAGGCTACACTGAATGATATGTTAAGTAATCAGTTCAAGAATGTTGAAGAGTATGTCTACCATTTGGAACAAGCAACAAATTTTATGGAGAATTAGATAGTTTGGGAAAGCAGACAAGAGGATATAAGACGTCTAGTACCAAGACCTCTCATATTATTTGGACCACAAAGGAATCCAAATGAACCTCCAAGGTATTTGTATAACAAAGATCTATTCTTTCTAAAGAATGGAAATACTGAGGAGAAGAAGTACATTCTTTCGCTCCATAAGATACACGTATAACGATTTCCATAAGCTGATCTGGAAGAAAAGATGTGATAAGTGTTAAATACACATATTCATTTGTACCTAAAATAACCCAATTAAACCCAAAACAGACCAAAAATGGCAAAAATATGCTTGTATTTGTGTTTTGTGTATGCAGGTACGGATAAATCAAAAATCACAAGAAAACAGTCAAAAACAGGCAAGCACGGACACAAGAATCAGAAGAGTACAAAAAGAAGCCAAAGAATCAAAGCCAAAGCTAGAAAGTCAAAGATCGCAGTCAAATCCAGTCAACATGGTCAACAACAGTAAACCACTACAAGACAAAACCTCACAACTTTCACAAAAAGCCAAAAATGACCCCTCATCCCTTATTAGGCCCTTAAAACCTTATTGGGCCTGAAATACCTTGAATAACCTTACCCGGATCCTATTAAACCCAAAAGCCCACTTAACCTAGCCCATTTCCATCGGAACTAAACCACAAGGACTGATCTTGCAATTTCTAAAAGTTATTTATAACTAGAAAAAGGAAAAGAGAAAGAGAAGGACTTATTATGTAAATTCCCCAAAGTTTAAATCTTTTTAACCCCGAGTCAGTTAAAACAAGCGGGAAAAAAGAAAACACTGTTCATCGTCACTCTCCTTTTACCCACAGTCAAAACGAGAGGGCTTTCTCAAATTAAGGGCGCTAGAAACGTCTCTATTCAAGTAAAACTAAAGTACAATGGAAGGGGTTATTAAAGGTCAAATTCAAGAGATCATTAGCTCACTCTCAAAGCAATGACACGTCAGTGGATGGAAAGCACAAAGGAAAGCTCAAATTTACTCTTCACTTACTCACATAAGAAGCACAAATGTGTCACATCAAGGATTGCCAGCTTGGCAATCCGTGTGACTACATTTGTGATCCAACGGATGTGATTGCTTCCTAAATGATTAAAGGAATGAGTAGATATGATTGAATGAGACATAGGCAAGAAGGCAGGTCTGGAAGCTTCACCAAATGGCTATAAATAGAGCCTCACTCTTCCCACACATTCACGTAGCCTTAATTTAGTTTTAGCTTACTATTTTAAATTACTAGCTTTATATGTTGTTTTTTATTTGCTATTTTCCTTTTAATGTATTGTAAGCATGCCTTTTTATTTAATGGAAATTCAGTTGTTTTTAATCTTCTTAATCTCTTTTACAAATAGGGCCTCACTCTTCACACACACACACACGTAGCTTTTAGGACTAGTTTTTAGCTTAATTTCATTTTTAGCTTAATTTTACTTTAAATCTTGTAATTTCCTTTTAAATATTGTAATCAAGTTTTCTATTAATGAATTCAGTAGTTTTTAATCTATTTTAAGCTCTTTTTGTTCAATATTCATAAGCTTTCATTTTCCTACAAGTTATTAAGCTAAAACTCCAATAAGCTCTAATAAGCTCTCAAGAGTCTCTAAGCTCTTGATGGAGCTTAACTGAACCTAATCTTACTAATTATACATAAAATCAGTTAAAAAACCTATTTACCTTTGCATAATGGATTGTGAGCTTTTGGAAGAGGGATCTAAAAGGGAAGGATCCCCATGGACTTTTACCCTAGCTTATTAATAAGCTAGGGAGCTTGTAGCTGCCCTATTTGGGTACCTTTTGTTGAGCTAAAGGTTTTTTGTAAGTTTCTCTTTAAGTTTCATTAATTACTTGTCTCTAGTTCTTATTAGTTTTAGATTGCTTATTAATTTTGCTTATCTGCTTATAAGTTGATCTTAATTGAGCTTATTTCTCTTCATTTATGCTTAATAGTCATATTTCTTAATCTGCTTTAGTTTAGATAGTTATAGATTTCTAGATTTTCATTTCTTTCTATAATTTGATAAAAAAACCAAAAATATTAGTTTAATATCTTAGATCTTAGATTCTAGTTTAATTCAGCTGTTAATTAGTGTTTTATTAAGTTGTTATAAGCTTTTAGTAATCTGGTAATATAGGTTTATTCATTAGGATTGCATTTTAAAGCTTTTTCAAAAAACTGTCAAGTGCAATAAGGGGTGTTTGGCATTAGTGAATTTGACCTTAAAAAGTCAAAATAATTTGTGCATTTTGTTCAGGTCAGTTGAGTTTTCATTTAAGATTAGTTTTAATAAAGTTTTTAAAGTTTAGTTTGCAAAAATCAAATAGTTATGGCTTGTTATCATAGTTCCTGCACCAGGACATTTTGCCCTTTCTTTTTGTATGCTCAAATTTGATCAAAAGCCAGCAAGGTTTTGATTGTGCTTGTTTTGTGTTTACAAACACTCAAGGAGTGTGTTTAAGTGCAGCTAAGCCACTAGGTTGACCTGCATTTTGGTCCTTGAGGCTTTGCCAAGTGCATCAGCACTTACTGTCTAACACACTCAGCATATGCTGAGTGAATAGACTAATTTTAAGCCTCAATTTAAGTAAGTTAATTGTAGGTTTTAGAAGCTTATTTTCTAGAAATATATAGTATAGAAGTATCTTAATATAGATTAGGTAATAGTTTTAGGTTTATTGCTTATTAGCTTAGCTTAATTTGCTGTCAAAATTCACCAAAAAGCCAAAAGCACCAAAAATAGTAGGTAAATTAGTAGTTTCTTAAAATTGTTAAATTTAGCTTAAGTTACTTGTTTTTATTGCTTAAATAGTTAGTTTATAAGTAGTTCTTTAAGTCCTCTATAGCTTATAGTCTATTTTGCTACTTTGTGCTTTTTAGCTTAATGAGATTTTGTGCTTATTTTCTAGATTTCTGAGTTTGCTTGTTTCCTCATCATTTTCAGTAGCTTAAAAGTAGTTCAAGCTCTCATTTTTTTTGATTCATTGATTAAGCATGTCATAAGCTTTCTAAATCACTTTTCCTTTTTCAAAATGAGCTTAATTTGAGCTTTTTGCAAGTCAAAAAGCACAAGTGAGCTTAACTCACTTGTTTCTGTAATCAGCTTATAGATAAGCTCTTATTGAGCTTATCTGTGAGTTTCAGCCCATATAGCTTTTATTAACTTTGTTCCCACCAGCTTTTTCTTAAACTTTGCTTTTTTGAGTTTTTCATTTTAAGCACTTTTTAAACTTCAACTTATTTAGGGGCTTATTAGGATTTTGGTTGTCATCGGGTTGGGCCCTCAGGGACCATTCTTGTAATTTTTCTGTTTTAATTGTTTCTTATTTAATCCTTGCCTGTTAAATGCTTTAGCCCCGTTAGCCCTTAAGTCTTTTACACAGTTAGTCCCTAAGTTAGTTTTTAATTAGTTTTTAATTAATTTTAATTAATAATTAGGGTTTAGTTTTAATTAGTTTAATTAGTCTTTAAATAAAAAGTAAAAATTAGGGCTTTTATTTTTATAAAATTTCTGCACACTTTCTTTATTTAGTGTAATTTTTATAAAATTTCTAGGATTCTATTTTTAATAATTTTATTATTTTTATAGTTTAAATTCTAGAAAAATCATATCTTTTAATCTAAAAAGACAAAAATAGTAATTCCTTTTTCTAAAATTTTCTTTTTACTTATTTTATTTAGGAAAAATATAATTTCAATTATTTTTATATTTTTTATATTTTCTAGGATTTAATTAGTTTTAAATAGTTTTTAATTCTTAAAAAAAATTCAAAAATAATCTAAAAAATATTTTTCTTTTTCTTAAAATTTTCTTTTATCATAATTTAGGTTTAGAAACTTAATTTGCAATTTTAAAGTTTTAATTTAGTAGGTTTGCTTAATTGTCGCGTTTTAATTGTTTCCCGTATTTGTTTAATTGTTTAGTGCCTTTAATTTTCCATTTTAATTGTTGTTTTTTATTTAGTAGTCATAGCTTATCAAATCATCTATTTTCTTATTCAAATCATAATCCGGACTTAAACGAGGTTTCAATTTCACTAGTCATTTGGGGAAACGACCCGGGTGATCATACTTATCCGGTCATATACGTATTCTATATATATCATTGTGAGTGGAATTGTCCAAGGGTTACTTGGGGATTTCCTTAATTTCTCTATAAGTATATTATTTTATATGTATGTAAAATACTAATCAAGATGAATCGTTGGGTTTGTAAAGAATTCAAGAATTTTAATGAAGATGCATAATTGTCAATTCAACATTGGAAAGATTCATGGCATAAAAGAGTGTATAAGCAAAATCAAAGAAGAGTCAGAAACAATCTAAAAGAATATTTCTCTAATCACAAGATTACAAAAGTTGTTAGAATAACTACTGATCAACCACATGGTTTGGATTTCATGGAACAAATAATTGTGATGAGAGAAAATGATAAGCCAAATAGTTTTTCTGAAGCTGACTTCAAGTATCTGAACAAAAACGATATTGAATACGTGTGTTATCTTTGCCAGAACAAAAAGGTCAATTATCGTGAAACTAAGTTGATGAATTCATTAATAACATTCATCAGAAGTCGTGTGATTTGGGAGAGAGTTCATGATTTCCAGTTGGGAATAAAGAGTTATCAAGTCAAGGTTAATTTAACTGCACCAATATTGACATTTCCTGGTATTGAAGCATATGAACCATACTCAATAGTCGACAAGCCAAATACGAGTTTGATTTACTCAATAGCAAAAATGAGAAACGGGTTATGTAATTAGTGGAGATTGTGAAGTTTTATGATGCTACACTGGAAAAGGTTTTGAAAGAAGTAAAGCTCAAGATCTTTCAATCAGAGCCATAAAAGAAACCACCTCTGCTTGGTAAATTAGATCATGACATAATGAGAGCGTTTGAAAGAGAAATTACTAAGCGTCTGAGTCACCGAGAGCAGATGAGAAGATGCGAATCTTCTATGAATGGAAGACCAATTCTACCAATGATGAAGCGTCTGTAATAATCAACCCTTAAAGGGAGATTGTTAGGTTCAAGAAAAGTGTTTATTATTATATGAATTAGTCTTTGTATAGTTTTGTTTAGTTTTATAGTTTTATTATTAATTACAATGTAATAAAGTCTATCTTGGTCAAAGTTAAGTAAAGTTGACCAATGTTTGACTAAAGTTAGGAAAATAGAATAGGATTAGAAATAAGTATAAATACCCATCTAGGAGGGGTATTTATACAAGTCTTTACATTTTTGTAATTTAGTTCTCCCTCCCTTTCTATTTTCCCTTTGAAATAAAAATTTAGAAAATGATGAAAAATACTCTCTAGCTCGTCTCCTCTATTCTAACACTTTCATATGATTACTACTATGCAAACATGACATATAACAGTTTCATTGAATAATGTGGATATATGATTGTGCAGTGTTGGGTTGCTCCGTTTTGAAGTGTGTTGTCTTGGTATGATGGTTTGGTTGTCATGTGCAGTGTGATTTTTTTGTGTGAAAAATCAGGACTCAACTTTGTTCTTTAGGATCGCCATTAAATGTGTTTTACTTTATTATTTCTGATAACATTCCTTAAATCCTTTTTGGATAATGTTAGGTCAGCCATGATGATTTGGTTATTTGCAAGGTCATTGGTTTGGCGTGGAAAAATACGGTTAACAAGAACTGTTGTGTGTTCTTATATGTGTGCTTATATTCTATAGTTATAAAGTTTCTCAAGTGTGTTCAGAAATGCAGAGTTCATTAGGAATGTTTTCTTATATTTGAATTCGTGTATTCAGCTTGCAATAATGTTGTTGGCTGGGAGTTTTGTGCATGCCTCCATCAACAGTTTTTATTCACATTGAGTTACATCATCACAGTTGCGGCTTTTAATTTTAGCAAACATTATTTTGTGAGTGTAATTTATATACCAGTTGTTTAGCTATGATAGTTTCGTGTTCCGAATATTTTTTCTTTTTTCGTTAATACAATATGTGTGTTGATATATGAATTGTGTATAGGCTATCATAGAAATGTTAGCTTGGTGCAATAATGTTGGGGTGAGTAGTGTGGAAGAAATCAATGTAAAGTTTACGTGGGCATGCTTGGAGGAGAATTTTAAGTACGAAGTATGCCAGGATTAATAAATCACCTCCAAAATTCAAGGGACCAAGTTGGTTGTTGAGTTATGTGTAGTGGAAGAAGGAAAGACACATCTATATGTTGATGCTTTCCTTCTTTGTACAATGTAATTACTTTTTTGAGGTATGATGTTTATTGATCTTGTGTCAAAGTTATTTATTTTGTTGCATTTGAAAGTTATTAAAGTCACTGCAGATTTCTACATGTTTACGCTTACTTCGTTCTGTATTTTTGTATATCTAATTTATATAACAGTTTCTTGGTTTTCATCGTTGTGATGTGTAAAATTAAAATACCCTGTGCATTAGCATTCTTGGTTTGATGCATTCTTTTGTGTTTAGGTTATCCAAGAAGTGTCAACTCTATGTGGTGATGTTCGATTGAAGGCCTGGAAAATTAATTCATTTTAAAGTTGGCTGATCGTTTCAACATCGATGGAAACATTTCAACTGTGTGTTAATACAAATAAACCGTAAAAAAGTTTATCTATATTTTACGATCTATTTGTGTTTTGTCGATGACAATCATAAAATCATCGAAAGTAAAAACTAAAGTTTATTCATTTTAAACCAATAGTTTTCTAACTCAACTATCATCATTATACATTCATCATCCTTATCATACTCATCATTTGCATCATACAACATTACCACTTTACATCATTACCACTTTGCAAACCCGTCTTTCGTCAAAACATACATAATATATTTTCTATAAACCAACTTAGTCATTTTAAGTAAAATATATATAATCGCTTTTGTTTTGAGAATAATATAAACACTTACTAATTTTAATAAAAGTTTCTTTAAAATTCTATTTCACTCCTATGAACTAGAAAAATCATTTTTGAATATAGCTACATCATAGGTGACGTCACACAATCTAAAATTCGGATTATGTGCTAGACAACCGGTTCCATCACCTTACTCTGGTTGGTTCCATTTGGTAGAGGGAACCGGACAGAACCGGGCTACAGGATAGCCGGTTCCATAGGTTTATACCGGCCGATTCCTTCCTGCAGAAGCAACCGGCAGAACCGTGCTACAGTAACAATTTTGCCAATAAATACCAAGCCATTTTTCTTGTTTAAGGAATCCATTCTCATACAATTTTTGGTTACATTCATCTACCCTCTAATCTCACATCATGTTTTATATCATACTAGAGTTTTGGTGATTTTCTTAATAGGAGAATATTTACCAGTTTATGCATACGAGATCAAGCTTCAAGGTTCTCTTGTTGCAAGTATCTCCCATCCCGTGAAGATCTGTCTACTGATCTTGAGTCATCATTTCATTCATCATACTCATTCAAATATATTATTGTAATGTGTCGAGAATGTATAGTGAAAAACTAGTTAGTAGAAAGTTAGGATTTCGATTGTATATTATGAGGTTGGTTCTATGTTTGTTAGAACCTAGCCTTTAGATTAAGGGTAAGTGCTGTTGAGATTGTCCTTCCACGATTAGGACATGGTACCTAGATTAGTACTGAATAAAGGGTAAGCGACAAAGGATTGGTTCTTCCGTAATAGGACTCGGTATTTAACTTAGTACCGGATAAACGGTAAGCAACGTTGTGAGGCTTCTCCGCCGATTGAAGGAGTTTGATATCTAGTGATTTCGAACTCTTGAGTAGGTGACTCGGGGAGTGGAGTAGGGCAAGGAAGGTGACCTTGTAACCGAACCACTATAAATACTTGTGTCACATATCTTTTACTTTTGTGTTTACATATCACGTTAAATTAATTGCTTATATGTTTACTATCCTTAGATCTAATAATTCCTCAAACAATCAACTAACAAGATTGAAACAAATTTTGAATTGGTAAAAATATTCAACCCCCTTCTAGTTTTCCACAATTGGTATCAAGAGCAGGTTACCAAAGACTTTTAAAATATACTGTATTTTAAATTCTTTAGAAAAAACGATCAAATGAATTTCGAAAACTACAAAGAGTGATATATATATATATATATATATATATATATATATATATATATATATATACATATACATATATATATATTTGCATTATGTCTTTTGTTCCATAATGAAGCTTGGTGGATCATCAAAAATGATCACGGATCTTTAATGTCATTCGTGGGCACGCAAGGGAGTGAAAGTATGAAGGAATGGCTCATCAAAAATGATGTCATCAAAAATGATCATGGATCTTTGACATCAAAAATGTCTTTTGTTCCTTATGTACAAAAATTGCTTAAACCTAGGTCCAGATTACCAAGTGAATGAAAGTATGAAGGAATGGCTCATTCGTGGGCACGCAAGCGTCCACGAAACAACGTAAGGACGTGTGACTTCGAGTCTAGCTACAAGACTCGTTAATAAAGAAAAGCGCTTCTTGGAAGGCAACCCAATTTACTTTTCCCGCAATTAGGAGTGTCATGTGTGTTTTATTCTTTACCGTTTGTTTTATTATGTTTGAATTATCTTGTAATCATGCTTTGTATTGTCTTTAACCTCGTCTTAATTTCAATCAAATGTAGTTTGCAAACAATAAGTGTTGGGGAATTTATCCGGCTTTTGAGCAAAATTCAAACATGTTAAATGAATTGTTTAGATTAATTCGCGCCAGTTTTGAGTCATATGATTGAATTGTTAAATCTCATGTTTTATGCAGCAATTTGTATAGGAATTAATTTATGGAATCAAGTGCGAAAATTTTTTCATCAAAAACAAAAATTTTGTTTTCACAGACTGTGGAGACGGCGTCACGATTAACACGCAACGCCGTCACCACGACACCTATGACGGGGTTACACAAACCCTGACGGCGTTAAAAGCCCCCGTTCAGAAAACTTTAAGTTTTTAATTATTTTTTGAAAATAAATCTTGCACAACATTTAACATATGTATTCTTCTGTTATAAACCTGCAAAAACCTAATGAGTTTAACAATTCTCTCATCCTATCTATCGAGTCGAACCCTAAATTCATATTGTATATTGGTAAATCGCATATTCTTTGCTTGGTATAGTTGTCTTTGTTGTTGATTACAGGTTATATTTGATTAGAAGAAGCTTGGAAGTTCTTAGGAAGTTTCATTGGATGACTCTTAAAGGACGATTTAACCAGTTATCGCATTTTTCTTCTCAATTATTGAGTAAACCAGGGGAGTACTAGTTTCTTTTCCTTGTTTTCTTTTCCTTGTTTTCTTTTCCCTTTATTCGTTGTAATGGGTACTTCTAGAGAACATTGGGGACAATGTTCAACTTAAGTGTAGGGGGGGAATAAGCCTTACAAACTATTCTTTCATTTGCCATTTGCTTTGTCCTTAAAATGATAGGTAATATATCGAAACATAGCATAAGAGGTAAGTTTTACCCAAATTTAACTTTTTTTGCGACACATACCGACGTAAACCGAGTATTAATAGCATCTCATGGAAAGGAATTTATATGACTAGCAAAATAACCCTCAGAATTTCACCCAAAAAATGTGAGGTTCGCCCTTAGATCATCGTTGGTAACCCAAGATGATTTTATCTTTACCCGGTTCGAGTTAAGGTCGATCTGCAGGCGTGCATGTCTATTCTATCGTTACGGCAATGTATGCATTGCCTTGTCGCCTTTTCTGGAATGTCTGGTGTTAGTAAAATTCATATGAGTGTACCGGTAGCATATTAAATTATAGAACTTGTTTTTGTGATGCATCTCGAGAGCGCATAGTAAGTATTAGGATTTGCTTAATAAGAGGCATTAGGATTAACCCATGTTTTAAACTTGTAATTGTTATGATGGTCACATTGATCATATAACTATCCCACACCCTTGCCATGCACTCATCATTAGTGCATGACACCCCTAGTACAACCCTCTGAGCCTATCCTTTTTTCACGGTTCTCGTAATTTTCTGGTTAAGTCAGACTATTAATGAAGAGCATTGTCACCCTAAAACCAATTGTTGCACCCAAAAAGCCTTAGCCTACCCCTTATGTACTTATTTTTAGTACATTATTGTGTTTAAAACCAAGTTAATTATTGAGTACACGGGTTATACGTCCTTATCCTTGTAAATATTGTTTTGGGACGATTAGGATTCATGGTGTTGGGATTAAAATCCTTCTTAATGCTGCTAGTATTACTGCTGCTCTTATTGATGTTAATGTTGCTCAGTCAAAGTTAGTACTGCTGGAGAATTTTAATGGAAATTATTCTAAGTGTTTAAGACTGCTGGTGAAGTTACAACAGCCAGTACAAAGTTACTACTGCTAGACGAAGTTACTACTGCTAGAGGAAGTTACTAATGCTAGTGGAAGTTAAGACTGCTCAAAGATAAGACTAGAAAATATGCTAAGTAGTTACTACTGCTAGTACAAAAGTTTTTACTGTTAGTACAAAGTTAATGCTGCTAAAGGAGTTAATGCTGCTAGTGAAGAAGTTAGTACTACTGAGTTAGTTAGTACTGCTTATGTGATTTGTATGAGATATTTTGGTAAAGGATATGTATATGTTATTTGTTTAGAATATTATGATTACTTAGGAAAGTATTGTAAGCCGTTTAGGACTCTTTGGTGTATAAAAGGAGGTCCTAGGGCATAGAGATTAAGATATACCAATACACATATCACAAGATCAAAAACGAATCATTCATAGAATTATCATAGCTTCAAGGTTTTGTAACCCTAATACTATTAAGAATATTCATATTGTTTCATTAATAATATTGGAGCTTATTGTTTATTAAATTATATGTTCTTAGTTTTACTGTTTCATTGATAGTTCTTCTTAATATTAAAGATTAGATTCCGCATAATATTTAATACATTCAAAGTTTCTACTATAGTTGTGTTAGATTTATCTAATATAACTAAACCTTAAACAAGCTTTTAAGGAATTCGATCTATTGAAGTGGGATCAACAAGTGGTATCAGATCTTATTACTTTGAGAAACTTTGCTAGAAGATATGGATCAAGATTCTTCACACTTGGTGGCTGCATCCAAAGTTCCCATGCTCAAACCGGGTGAGTTTGAGTTATGGAGGATGAGGATTGAACAATACATCCAGATGATAGACTATGCACTGTGGGAAGTCATAGCGAATGGTGCAATCTTGCCAAAAATAGCAGTTGTAGAAGGTGTTGAAAAAGTGACGCCTATTACATATGCTGAAGATAAGGCTCAGAGAAGATTAGAAGTGAAGGCTAGAATTACTTTAATGATGGGCATTCCCAATGAACATCAGTTAAAGTTTAACTCTATAAAGGATGCTAAGCTGTTGCTGGAAGCTGTTGAAAAGAGATTTGATGGGAATGTAGCTACTAAAAAGACTCAAAGAAATCTCTTAAAGCAGAAATATGAAAACTTCACTGCTCTAAGCTCAGAGATGCTTGATTAAACCTTTGATAGGCTTCAAAAGCTTGTGAGTCAGTTGGAGCTTTTGAATGAAAAGCTTTCACAAGAAGATGTTAATCAAAAGTTATTAAGAAGCTTGTCACATGAGTGGAACACACATACTATTGTATGGAGGAATAAAGTTGAGTTAGAAACAATAAGCATGGATGATCTCTATAACAACCTCAAGGTGTATGAACCAGAAGTCAAAGGGATGTTAGCTCAAGTTCAAGCACACAGAACATGGTTTTTGTGACCTCTTTTAAATAACAACACTAATAGAACTAATGGAGCAGTTAATACTGCTCATGGAGTTTCTACTGTTAGCACTCAAGTTAATGCTGCTAACTTTACAAATATTGATAACTTGAGTGATGTTGTTATTTTTTCATTCTTTTCTAGTCAACCAAATAGTCCTCAACTTGCACATGAGGACTTGCAACAAATCCATCCTGTGACATAGAAGAGATGGATTTGAGATGGCAAATGGCCATGTTGACTATGAGGGCTAGAAGGTTTTTAAAGAATACATGAAGGAAGCTTACTGTTAATGGCAATGAGACTAATGGTTTTGATAAGTCCAAAGTGGAGTGCTACAACTTCTACAAGAGGGGACATTTTGTTAGGGAGTGCAGAGCTCCAAGAAATCAAGACAACAAGAACAAGGAAGTCTCAAGAAGGAGTATGCCTATGGAAACAACTACTTCCACAACTTTGGTGTCATGTGATGGTCTTGGTGAATATGACTGGAGTGATCTGGTAGAGGAAGGACCTAATTATGCACTCATGGCTTACTCATCTTCAAGTTCTAACTCAAAGGTATCCAATGATTCAAATTGTTCAAAATCTTGTATGGAAATTGTTAAATTACGTAAATCTCAAAATGATCAACTATTAAGAGATTTAGAGAAATCTAGTTTAATGGTTTTTGGTTATAAAACATGTTTAGAATCAGTGGAAGAAAAACTTGAATTTAATAAAAAGAATGAGTCTGTTTATGTAGAAAAAAATTAATGGCTTAAAATGGAATATTCAAGTAGGAGAAATAACTATTAGAGAGCTTAGGAAGAAGCTTGAAAAAAATCAAAAAGAAAAAATAACATTCAATTTAATATAGATAAATTTAAAAATGCATCTAATAGTTTAAACAGGCTCATAGAGTGTCAGATTATTGATAATTGCAAGAAAGGTTTAGGCTATAAAAAATATAATGTAGTTCCACCTCCCTACATAGAAAAATTTCATGCCTCTAACACCTGATTTGTCTTTTAGTGGTTTAGATGAGTTTTTAATAAGCCTGTAGTTGAGAACAGAAAGTCTGATGAAGAAGTGTCTAAGGTAGTTAGGAAGTCTGATGATTCCCCAATTATTGAAGATTGGGTGTCAGATAGTGAGGAAGAAAATGTGTCTCAAACTAAAACTGAGAAGAAAATAGTTAAGCCTAGTATTGCTAAGATAGAGTTTGTCGAACCTAAGCAACTAGAGAAAACTGCTAGGAAACCTGTTAAACAAGTTGAGAAACATAGGCAAAACACTCACAGTCCAGAGGCAATCAAAGTTTTGGGAACAATATGATGTCTCAAATCTAGAGAGCAATTTTAAGATTTTTAAGAAGGCTGTTATGTGTGTGGAAGCTTTGATTCATTTGCATGTGATTGCAATTACCATCAAAAATTAGTTTTCAAAATCTAAGGATGGTAAAACTATTTAGAACAATGCTCAAAGGAGTGAATCATCAAAATTTGCTAAAAAGGACTCACCCCGGATTGTGCTAAAAGAACTTAGTTCCAGAGCTTTAGTAACTAACGAATCTAGCTTAGTATCAATTAATAATGCTAGCAAAATATTTCTAAAACACAGTATCAGTTAATATGCAGTCAAGTTAATACTTACTCTCTCAAAACAATAGTGATTGCTGCTAGACCAATGTTTTATCTTTCTAAAATAGCAATATTTAACTGTTAAGAGGACCCATTTTCATAAGGAACACAGCATTCAAAAAACAGTAATATGATTCCAATGAGTTTAATTGTTAGTGGTAAAAAAAATTCATAAAGCTGGGCAAAAGCAGTTGTTAATGTGGTTAAGGGAAAATAATGTTAATGTGTTTAAGGCCTCAACTTGTTGGGTTGGAAACCAAAGACTAAAGTTTTTGGGACCATGTTTCTTTAACACAATAATGCATCAATCGACCATAAAGAGTTTGATTATATTGGTGCACAAGGTAATCCAAGTTAGTGATGGCTTTGGGTCCTAAAAAGAAACTTGTTTTTCTTATCTAATGTGCAGTGGAAATCCACAAATGGATTTACATGGTCAAGGTGTGATTGATAGTGGATGCTTCAAGCGAAAACATGACAGGGAACTCGATCTATATTACAGACTCTTTGAAGATATAGATGGAGGGATATAATGCTTTTGGATGTGAGAGAGAACCTAAAGGAGGGAAAATCATAGGAATATGTACCATTAAATCTGGTATATCTATAGATTTTGAAAATGTGTATTTTGTGAGAGAGTTAAAGTTTAATCTCTTTAGTGTCTCATAAATGTGTGATAAAAGGAATAGTGTTCTTTTTAATGATACTGAATGTATTGTTTTATCTCCAAACTTTAAGTTAATTGATGAAAGTTAAGTTTTACTTAGAGTTCCTAGAAAGAACAATATGTATAGTGTTGATTTAAAGAACATAGTTCCTAAAGGAGGTTTAACTTGCCTTTTTGCAAAAGCCACATCTAATGAATCTAAACTTTGGCATAGAAGGATAGGTCACTTAAATTTTAAAACCATGAATAAATTGGTTAAGGGAAATCTAGTAAGAGGTTTACCTTCTAAACTTTTTAAAAATGATGAAACCCGTGTTGCTTGTCAAAAGGGAAAGCAACACAGAGCCTCTTGTAAGTCCAAAACAGAGAACTCAATCAGTCTTCCTTTACATTTGTTGCATATGGACTTGTTTGGTCCAACATTTGTAAAAAGCCTTATGAAGAAAATGTATTGCCTAGTTGTCAAAGATGATTATAGTAGGTTTATATGGGTTTTCTTTCTAGCTACTAAGGATGAGACTAGTGGCATTCTTAAGTCCTTTAAAACTGGGATAGAAAATCTAGTAGATCACAAGGTTAAGGTAATTAGATGTGATAATAGAACTGAGTTCAAAAACAGGAGAAAGATCAGTTAGTCAAATGTAAGGGTATTTGAGACAATTTAGTGTGCTAGAACTCCTCAACAAAATAGAGTTGCTGAGAGGAGGAATAGGACACTAATTGAGGCTACTAGGACTATGCTAGCTAATTCTAAGTTGCCAACTACGTTTTGGGCAGAAGCAGTTAATACTTTTTGCTATGTGCAAAATAGAGTGTTAGTAGTTAAGCCTCATAACAAGACCCCATATGAACTTTTTCATGGTAGAACACCATACTTTAAGTTTTATAAAGACCATTTGGCGTGTCTTTACTATTTTAATACCATAGATCACTTAGGCAAATTTGATGGTAAGGCTGATGAAGATTTCTTTGTTGGATACTCTTTAAATAGTAAAGCCTTTAGAGTATTCAATAGTAGAACAAGGATAGTGGAAGAAAACTTGCATATTAGATTCAGTGAGAGTACACCTAATGCTGTAGGTAGTAGACCAGATTGGCTATTTGATATTGATGCACTAACAAGAATAATGAATTATGAGCCAATTGTTGCAGGTACATAGTCTAATGGTTTTGCAGGTACAAAAGCAAGTGATAATGCAAGTCAAGCTAGAAAGGAGACAAAACCTGTCAAAGATTACATTTTGCTACCATTATGGACTGCTGATCTACCATTTTCCTAAGATCTAAAGAGTTCTCATGATGATGGATCCAAAACTTCAAGTGATGATGTAAAGAAAGCTGATGAAGATCCAAGAAAAGACAGTGAATGTAATAATCAAGAGAAGGAAGATAATGTTAACAGCACTAACAATGTTAATGCTGCTAGCACAAATGAAGTTAATGTTGTTGGTGGAAAAACAAGCATTAAACTTCCATATGATCCAAATATGCCTGCTTTGGAAGATTATAGCATATTTGACTTTACAAGAGATGATGAAGATGATGGTGTAGAGGATGACATGAACAATTTGGATACAACAATCCAAGTCAGTCCTATTCCAACTACAAGAATTCATAAAGATCATCCTCTTGATCAAGTGATTGGAGATTTGTAATCAGCTACACAAATAAGACAGATGTCAAAGAATTTGGAGGAATATGGGTTTGTTAGCACTATTCAACAAAGAACAAACCATAAAGACCTTCAAAACTGCTTGTTTACTTGCTTTTTATTACAAGAAGAACCCAAAAAGGTAATTCATGCATTGAAGGATCCAAGCTGGATATAGGCTATGTAGGAAGAGCTTCTACAATTCAAGTTACAAGAAGTTTGGACTTTAGTGGTTTTTGCCAAATGAAAAAAGGGTTATAGGCACTAAATGGGTTTTTAGGAATAAAAAGGATGAAAGGGGAATTGTGATAAGAAATAAAGCAAGATTGGTTGCTCAAAGGTACACACAAGAAGAAGGGATTGACTATGATGAAGTTTTTGCCCCTGTTACAAGAATTAAAGCAATTAGGCTATTTTTAGCTTATGCTTCATTTAAATATTTTTGGTGTATCAAATGGATGTAAAAAGTGCTTTTCTCTATGGGAAGATTGAAGAAGAGGTGTATGTATGTCAACCACTAGGATTTAAAGATCTAGACTTTCCTGATAGAGTATACAAGGTTGAAAAAGCAATGTATGGACTACATTAAGCTGCTAGGTTTAACACCCCTAAATTTATTACACAGCGGAACCAACAGTTTGGGTGTTAAGTCATAGTACAACAACATAAGAAAATAAAGAACGACTCAAAAGAGACGTTTAAAACATAACATTGTCCCATTCATGAAAGATCAGAGTCGAAAATTTATCCACAAGATCGTCACCATACAACATCATAACATAAGTTTTAAAACCATAACACAAAGTGTTTTTAATGAATGGAACCAAAACAAGTTTAATCAAAACATTTCGCGCTAGACTCCATTCGCCACTCCAAGCCATCAACCCTGATTACCTGAGATAAAACATGCTAAAAAGTCAACGAAAACGTTGAGTGAATCCATAGAGTTTATATGAAATAAAGGGTGAACACAAGTATTTTTAATCATCGAAAACTTGTGGATCAAACAAGTTTTAATCACTAATGCATTAAGCTCATGCCACTGAAACGTTAACCAACATATTATAAATATGTAACCACATGCCCCACAACTAGGTAATATTGCAATATACCTAAAGAAATTCTCAATACAAAATGTCCTTTAGGGGTGATCGCGCCATGGATGTCACAACCCCAGACAGGGCAGTCACGGCCCAATAGATCTACTTAATGTACTAGCGCTCACCCATCATAGGTAATTAACAGTGCATGAAATTAGGGGGCCTTTCTGCAATAGGTACTTATGCAATTAGTTCACAATCGGGTCCAGCAACCAAAAATCACTTGTGTTCAATTTATAAAACTAGCATGTATCTCCCTCGTGGGGTTTATAAAAACATTTATAAGTAGAAAGGCGAGGCTATGAACTCACCAAGAGAACAATTAGATCAGAAGTATGACGAGTCTCGAACGAGCGAGAAGTACTCCTAAGCACCTCCTAAAAGACGTGACGCGACTTAGTACGTAGAAAGAAACAATACGTAAAAATTAAACAAGTGATCATGAGATGTGTTTCCGAGATAAGCATGGCATTCCACTAGAACTTCCCCAAATCCTTTTTAATCCCAAAATGACTTGTGATCTGGTCTTATAGGTAAATAAACACCTACTAAGTTTCGGCTTTTAATTTTTATTTTATCAAAGTGTACTATACGTTTTTAAATTTTGAGACTAGACGTAAAAACTCAGTTTCTGATTTTAACTCGACTTCATGGACTCATATCTCCTAGCTCACAAATGTTCTAAATGTGAGGCTTTCACTCCTGGAAATATCTTTATGTCTAGTTTCCAAAAATGTAAGACTCATAATCTACAAAGTTTCATAACTATGTGAAAAGACTGTTTTACCCCTGGTTACCCAAAACAGAAAGTTTCCAAAATTTTTACCCTTTACGGAAATGGCCATAATTCCTAAACCATGATAGCAATGAAGGTGAGGCCAAATGATATAGCTTCCTTAAGATGTCTACCACTGACCCAATCTTTAAAACCTAACCTTTTATTGCAAAAACTTGGAGTTTAACTCGTTTTCTAATCATAGGTCCAGATTTGACCTATTTTCTTATTTTGACCATATCTCCCTCATCCCAAGGAGTTGGTTGGGCATCCAACTATCCTATGATGCCAAGACATATATCTTTCCAGACATGTAATTTAATCATAGGCTCCAAGCCAAAATATTTCTTCTATGACACGTTTTTGCTACTGTTTCAAAACAGTCCCAATTATTTACTCCAAAACCCATCCAAACATCAATCCTAACTCTAACCAATCACATGCAATGCCATACCAAGCTCTTAAACACAACTTATCATCATATAAACATGCATTTCCAGAATCAAACATCTATTTTTATGGATCAAAATCAAAAGAAAAATTAAAGATTAAGAAATAACCTTACTAGAAAATGATTTAAACAAGAAAATCAAAACCAACAAATGCTTCTTTCTTGTTTGGGGCTGAGTTAGACCTACTCCAACACCCACAATCTTGACTCACAAGGGTTCAATACACCCTAAATAGCAAGAACCCAAGATCCAACCTAGTCTTGATTACAATCTTCCATTAAAACTTCAAGAACTTCTTCAAAACTTCAAGAAAGTTTACCAAACTTTGCAAGCAACTTAAGGATGATGTTATGATGGTAAAAAGGTGAAGAAAATTTTTGTAAGATGATGGTGGTGGTGGTGGTAGATTCGGCAGCCCAAGGAGAAGAGAGGAGGAAGAGATTTGAACTATGTGAAATAAAGAGATTGCATGTATTGAGAAATGAAAGTAATGAGTGTGTTTTATGGGAAAAAGGAAAGTGTTGGTGTGTGGTGTTGTATAAACCGGCCATAGGCCTATGTATAGGGTGGTAGATATTTTTTTTTGATTTTATAATGTTGGGTATTAAATTTAGAGTATAGTGTAAGTATAAAAATTTAGAAAGTAAGTTTTAAGGTAAAACGCGAGTTTTAAGCAAGAAATTTACGTACACGCGAAACACAACGGAAAATGACAATGATGTAAATTATAATCATCGGGGAGTATTATGAGAATATTAAACCACTTAAGGCACGAAGACGGAATAGATTCCCAAATACGGCTCACTTAAAGCTAAGAACGGGAAATTCTTACCAAATCGGGTAAACGTAAAATTAATGACTTTGCTTAAAAATAAAAATAGAAGTAAAGTTCAGAATAAATAGTGACCTTAAATACGGAATGTTACATCCTCCCCTCCTTATGGGAGCGTCGTCCCGGTGCTCGATTCCTCTTTCTTGTCTTTTGATTACTCGAGAAAAGATGAGGGTAATTTCTTTTGAAGAAATCTTCTCGCTCCCAAGTATATTCCGGACCTCGCCTTGAATTCCATCGAACTTTGACAATGGGAATTCGACTTTGCTTGAGCTGCTTCACTTCGCGGTCCATGATTTCTACTGGTTCTTCAATAAAGTGCAATTTGTCGTCAAGTTGGATCTCTTCAAGTGGGATAACCAAGTTTTCATCCGCCATACATTTCTTGAGATTCGAAACATGGAAGGTGCTATGAATTCCACGGAGTTTATCAGGAAGCTCCAGCTTGTATGCCACGGGACCAATTCTTTCTATGATTTTGAATGGCCCAATGTACCGTGGACTCAACTTACCACGTTTCCCAAAGCGAATTACGCCCTTCCAAGGCGATACCTTTAACATGACCATATCACCCACTTGAAATTCCATCGGTTTGCGTCTAACATCCGCATAACTTTTCTGACGGCTTCTGGCAGTTATCAATAGTACTCATCATTGTGGTCTCGAATAGATATACCAAGCCAAGTTTTAAAGTCTACAACATCACCGGCACACTCATATTTTGTAGAATTTGAGTAGACAATTAGAAACAGATAAGGCTTAACCCTCACAATTATCTATTAAGGGTTATTGTATGCAGGTTATGTAACTAGTAATTTCACAAAAGTATGCTTGAATTTTTTTTAACTTTGAGCATAATTTAAGCATTTTAATGTGAAAAATAAGACAAGTATGCATTCTAATTCCCATCCCCCCACTTGAATTATACAACGTCCTCGTTGTATAGATAAAACATTAGAAACGGGAATTAAAAAAATTAGAATGAGAAACTCCCCTGATATTTGCTTAGTAGATTCTCCATGCAGATTTATGAGCAAGAATTCCAGATTATAGATACTTCACCAACATTGTCAATTTCTTTTCAGCGAGGTCCTATGCAAAATAATAGGAAAAATGATGCACTACTATCTTGGGTATCTAAGGTTAATAATAACAAAACAAACGTTACAGGGGACTAATACGCTGTATCCATAAACTGGAATATGCCGTATGGAGAAACCTATAAAAAGTATCAATACGTGTCAGTCTACAAAATACGCAGTATCATGTGCATGAATACAACGTATAAACAGAACTGACAATAAAGTTTTTAAATACATAAAATTAAAGAATGATAAGGTCCAGACATTCAATACGCTGTATGGTATGGAGCGGATACGCCGTATTGATTTCTAGGAAGACAGACTTGATAAAAATAAATAACAGTCCAGGTTGTCTCCCGGGAAGCACTTTTCTTTCAGCTAGTCTTTAAGTTAGACTTTTTTTCTTTAGCTTCCTTCACTATTCCATCTCATGCACACTAATGTACCCACGTGTGAGCCATTCTTCCATTGTTGGATCTCGGATAAAGTTGGGTCCTATATTCAAAAATCCTTTGTAGAACCTCTTTAGCTTTTGTATGAGTGCGAGATCCCATTCATCATATCTTGTTTGCTTACCTTTAGTAATGGCGGGATTTTGTTGAATTGTACATTAGTGTGGTGTTTAAACCTTGGATGTAACCGCACCATTTGGTAAGTTACACTTTCATAATTACAGTGGATAGTAATGATTCCATCAAACCTTCTAGTTTTACACATAAAATCTTGCAGAAAGGTTCTCCAACTATCACTTCTCCCATTCATTCATCAAGATAAGGATCCATATCTTTTACAACTGTAAAATCAATAAGAACACAAAAGTTTCCAATAAAGATTGGTATGTTAGACCAGATTACTAATTCATTCCTCCCACTAAATTCAGTTTTGTCCTTCATTATTGGCATAAACTCTCTTGATTATATTACTAGTAGGTTTTTCACTTTTAAACACAATTTTGTCATTCCCTATTTTTAAGGCAATCTTCCTTTTAAACACATCAATCTTAGCATGGGCAGTAGACAAGAATGGTCTTCCAAGGATCAAGGGTACCTTGATATCCTTAGGCATATCTAAAACAATGAAGTCTACCAGGAAGACAAACTTATCAATTCCTACTAATGCAATTTCTGCTACACCCTTAGGACGTTTTATTGTTCTATCATTCAATTCAACAATTAATTTAGTAGGAGCTAATTCACCTAGACCTAGGTTGGTAAAGGTTGAGTAAGGCATAACACTTACGCTAGCTCCTAAGTCATCTAAGGCTTTTTCAAAACAAATATTATTAATATAACAAGGTAAAGTAAAATTCCCTGGGTCTTTTTCCTTTGGAGGTAAAGTTTCTTCAAGAATTACCTAGTTATTTGTGTATGTTGATGCTTCGATTTGATATCCCATCCTCGGTTTCTCCTTAAGAAAACTCTTCATGTAAGAAGTAGAATCCAGTAGATCCGTCTCTTCATAATCATCAGTCAACCAATTTGGAAAAGGAATAGTCGATTTATTCGGCTTGAATATCTACGTTCTATTCTGTTGGGTCAATACGGCGTATTGGCTTGGACCGATACGACGTATCAAAGGCATTTCAGTTTCAATAGTTGTCGAGATTGACTTGACATGATCTCTCGGGATTGTTTTGGTTGAGCCAAGAAGACTTCCAGAACCCTTTTCTTGAAGTACTTTGCTTATTTTCCCGATTTGATCTCTAATGTTTTGATCGAGGCTCCTTGATTTCTAATAGCAACGTTAGTTGCAACTCAAATTTCCTTGATTAAGTTAGAGTTTTCGTCATGTCTTTTTGCAGATTCAGCCATAAACTTGCCAAGCGATTCTTCCATTGTTTGTCTTCGTTCTTGATACGAAGGATTTGCATTATCCCTTTGGTAGAATCCCGAAGCAGCTGCTCTATATCTTCCTCCTTGTGGGATTGGTACTCCAAATTGAGTGTTGTATGCTTCTTTGAATGTTTTTCCATCTTCTTTAATTAGACAATCTTTGGTCTAGTAGGGTCCATTGCATGATTCACATCCTACTTGGGCAGCGTGCACTCTTTCATTTACTTTCTTAATCTCACTTCCAAGGTTGTTTAGTTCAGCTTGAATAGCAGCTAATCCATCAAAAGTATCAGTACTTCTAGTTTTGGTAGACATTCCATTGTGCCATTTTTGAGAATAATCAGCCAAGTCTTGGATGGCTTTCTTAGCTTCAGTAGCATTCATAGATGGCATGACACCCTTGGAATCAAGAATTTGTCTAGTAGATACATCTAATCCTTTATAGAACAAGATCAGTTCTTGCATATTAGTTAAGTAGTGCTGAGAACATCTCAATAATAGTTCTTTGAAGTGCTCCCAAGCTTGGGAAAGAGTCTCGTCGGGCTCTTGTTAAAAGTTATTGATTTCCTCTATCTTTTTAGCAGTTCGGGCATGTGGACAGTATTGGTTCAAAATTTTATTTTTAAGAGTTTCCCAAGTATCAATTGAACCAGTTGGTTCACTCTTTAGCCATCGACTTGCGGATCCTGTAAGCGACATAGGGAAAACTCGAAACATAATTTGGTCTTTACTTACTTCGGGTATGAGAAATAAGTTAACGATCTTAAGAATTTTCTCAATGTGTTCGTTAGCATCTGCATTATTCGCTCCACTAAAAGTATTATCACGTAGTTCCTTAAGAAATTGGCCTTTAAGCTCAAAGTGAGCCTTTTCATCAATCTTAGGCCTAGCAATACCTGATCCGTAATATTCTCGGGTCTTAGTTATGTATTCCTCAATAGTTGGTTCCCCTATTTCTTCTGCAACTTCTTCTTCGTACTGATCTTCTTGATCAGAAAATAGGTTGAGTTTCAGTGAACTCAAATAATCAAGACTCCGTGTCCTAACAAGCTTCCCTGATGATCAAAACTCTCGTTCAGATTCCTTGAAGGGTTTAACGAGCTTTGTGGTTGATCTCCTTGTCATGCATTACCTGAAACAAGGGTAAAAATATTAGTAGGGTATGCTCTAAAGAAATAAAATACAGATAACTATAAACGAGAACAGAATACAAAAAATTTAGTCTGTTGCTGTATCAGGTGACAATACGCCATATTTAATTGACTAAATACGCTGTATTATCTTTTGAATACGAATACGCTGTATCTGTTTTGAAGGGTTGATACGTCGTATCCAATGATTAGGATACGCCGTATCGATTGATCGATCAGAACAGTTAACAGAAAAGAAAAACAATGCAGGAAAATAAATAAAAACACACAAACACACAATATGCAATAATATACAATGCAAACTAATCTAAGTTAAACTAAACTGAAAATACTAATAAAAACAAGAATTAAATAATCTCACTCCCCGATAACGGCGCCAAAAACTTGATGGGTCGTCGTGTGTAGGTAGTTTATGTTATCAAGTTTAACAATTTATATTTGCTGAGTTTACCTAAAACAACACTAACGGGCAGTGTACCCGATCAGTTGTAGCTTCATTGGTAAGTAGAGTGTCGATCACTAAGAGCGAGAATGTTAATTCTTAATTCTACCAGTATTTTAGTTATCTTACGTTAGTTCTAATATATGTTAAACCTACTCCTAATTCTAATGGTTGAAGGGGGTTTTCAGTCTGAGAGACTGGCATGGGTTTTGGTGGTGAATTAAATCTACTTTCGCTATGAAAACACATCGAAGATAATAATCAAAAGGTAGAAGAGCGGTCAAGCCTATTGTAAAGAAACTGTGCTAACCATGATTAATCTGATAAAAATGCATGTTTGTTTATTTAGTGCAATGACTGACTTATTTCGAGGCGGCATATCATTCCTAGATTTAGGAGGGACTTCTTCCTAAAACCTAGACACGCCAATTCTGTCACAATTAAATACATCTGCATAAAGCATCCTTTTGCTGATTATAATCTATCTTAGGAGATTAATAATGGTGATCTTACTAAACCCTAGCTCATGGAAACTTTACTAACTTACTGCTTAATGGCTCTTTATATACTAGTAGTCCACGTGTGCAAATCTTTACCCATAGAATCAGAACATTACTTGTTAATCCCTGGTCACCTGCTAGTCTAGCTCGTTCACTAAACTAAGAGCAAATAAAGTACGCTATTTATGATCTTATTCTTCTAAATATATAGATTGCAGATTTGGAGAGCTATCCTGGTATCTAGCTAACTCTCTATTTGTATTCCTAGATTGAGTTGAATGATAGGTCACATAAAGCACATAAACGAGTATAAATTGAAAAACATAGTCAATAATCAACGATAAATTAAGCAATCGATATAAACAAACCAAACATTAAAATCTTCATAACCATGGCTAATACATAAAGGTGTTAGCCAATAACCATTGTATCGAATACAAACATAATAATCAAATCAACCAAGGTAAACTAGCCAAAAAACGAATGACACCAAAAATTGAATGATTAATAAAGTATAGATGATTACAAAGTGTTTCCTATCGAATTAAGCAATTTACAAGACCTTTGTTGCTCTTCTTGACCTCTGAGAATCGTCTTCTGTGAAAAAATATAATTAAGCATACCCTAAAATCATGTTTAGGGTTTTGTATTTATAGTCTTCTGAAATTTAGTCGATACGCCGTATTGGAGTAAGTCGATACGGTGTATTAGATTTTCTTGGAGTGGGAACCACGACTATAATATTCCAGAATATTCATTGAGCTTATCCTTAAATACGGCGTATGGGAACTTCTGGATACAGCGTATAGGTCTTTAAGTCTTCGTGGTTTCTTGTGAAGTTCAGGCGCAGATACGCCGTATCTTCCTTAATGGATACGGCGTATAGGTTGTCAGAACAGTAGATTCTTGATTTCTTCGTTTAAGCTCTAAAATGCGCGCCTTTTAGTCAATCATCACCAAATGCTCCATATTTATTGCAAATAACTAATATAAGAAATTAAGTTCCAATTCATGCATAAATAATTTAAAACAAGCAATTTAGATGGAATAAATGATGCTACAAAATAAACGTTATTTGATGTCATCATGTACTCATCTACTTTGCAATGAGAGCAATAAGTAGATACAGAGAAGAAGAGAGAAGAAGAGACATCATGATATATACTGGTCCGGGAAGGGGGGTTTAGTCCTTCCATACGTCTAGTTGCTAATCCACCACTCCGATACTACACTAGTATAATCCTTATGGTGGACTACAAACCATATTACAATTTAACTCCACCAGCTTTCAACAAAGATCGGCTCTCACTAATAAGAGTTACTACCTATAGGAGGATCTTTAGGATGTCATCTACCGACTCAAAATCATCAAACTATTAGACTAGTTATAACTTTATCCTAGCCCGGGTTGGATTTATCTTTTTTTTTTTTTGGTTGGTAAAATAAAAACGCTGTCAATCTTGACTATGTACAGTAAAAAGGCAAGTTATTTATAAAGGCAATCCCGTTATCTACCCTTGTTGTTCTTAAATACCACTATATTCATTCAACAATCATTCATCATTCACATTCATCATTAACCGTCATTTGTATCATTATCTCCGTCTTCATGAATCATACCATAACCCTAAGTGCTTAAAAATTCAAAAATAAGCATTTCTCTTTAAGCATTTTAGCATCACATTCTCTTACTTTTCAAAACTTATGATGTCATTCTTATTACGTGTTATCTTATGTTGATAGGATGCCTCCCAAAAGGACGTCAACATCCGAAACACCAGCCATAACTTTGGATGCCATCCGGAAACTGACTGCTGATTTTACTGCAGCCTGGAAAGCACAGACTGCTGCCATGGCAAGTGCTAGTAATCTTACTGGAACTCCTGCAGTGAAAACGGGAAACTACAAAGAGTTTATCAGCTGTCAACCTTTCTGCTTTAATGGTACGGAAGGAGCAGTAGGCCTTATTCGCTGGTTTAAACGAACCGAATCAGTATTCTCTCGAAGCAGATGTGCTGAGGAAAATAAAGTAACATTTGCTACTGGTACTGTACTTTAACTGACGATGCCTTGTCCTGGTGGAATGCACATGCCCAGCCTATGGGAATAGAGCAAGCTAATCAAATCACCTGGACTGAGTTAAAAAGGCTTCTGACAAACAAGTATTGTCCCCGGACTGAGATCAGAAAAATGGAAGAGGAACTTTACAATCTGAGTGTAAAGGGAAATGACCTTAAACCCTATGTTAGAAGATTCCAAGAATTAACCACCTTGTGTCCAAACATGGTGCCAAACAATGAGAAACTCTTGGAAGCTTTTATTGGAGGTCTACCTCGAAGCATTAAAGGAAACGTTACTGCCTCGAAACCTCAAACTTTGGAGGAAGCCATCAACATATCCCAGAGGTTAATGGATCAGATAATAAAACGCGATTCTATGCAAGAAACCAATAATCATAAACGAAAATTAGAAGATAAGAGAAACACCATCGACAACAACAACAACTACCTCAAAATACACAAACAAACAATAAACCACTATCAACAATCGCATAAAATGACAACTACTCAAAATAAATTACCCCCCCCCCCCAAACAACATTCACAACCGTAATGATGATTACCCTCCACCAGCAGATTAGAAAGTCATGAAACTCTTCACAAACTTATACTGTCACCAATGGATATGTGGAAACCTTCCCTTGTGTAAGAGATGTAGCACTACATCAACGGGTACCTTGCAGTGTCAGAGTGTCTGGTTGCACAAGTAGGTTACTCGACCAAGTACTGCAAAAACAACAGGGCTACAAGAAAGCATACTTAGAGATGAGCTTGCTACTCTAGAAACGACTCTCGAGGATATTCAACTCTCATCAATTAATCTTCTTCAATTGTTTTTATGATAACAACTAATCATCAAGCTACAATCCTTGTCATTTGTTACTTTTATTCTAGAAAACTGCTACGAGATACGTAGCATAAGTATCAACTCTTTTAGAGTTTCATATGTAAAGTTATCTATGAAATAATAAAGAGATAATTCGTTACATCTTGTTATCTGGTGGTATCAAAACTCGAATTATTTGTTCGATTTCTATGATACCAAACTCTAAATACTCTCGCATACCTTTTGAACATAAATTTTTTATTCCTTAGATTATAATGGGAGTCAGTTTTCAATCAACATCCATTATTATCTACCCATTCTGATCCTATCAATTTTCTTCTATTACCATATCGTGTTTTTTATGCTTAGGTAAGACGATTTATGATCATCTTATTGAAATGAATTAGGTCACTTCTTCATTTGAATAAGGAAATTATAAATCTCTGAACTATGAATTTATAAATTCTCAGTTACAAGGAGTTGAACGCTTCTTTTTGTAAGTGACAAATTATAAATAAGTAGGCTTAAGTATATAACATAAGTACAAACAAGTTTCTTTCAACCCGTTCCTTAATCATTATCATTTTCATTATTATTATTACCTTCATCATCTATTCATTTCAAAAATCTAGTTCTCTCGTGTTTAGAAATTTCTTACAATCATTCCTTTGACCATAACTCATTACATGATCTTCCGTATTCTAAAATTCTATGTTATATTATGCAAATAATCAAAAAAACATATATAACAAGGAAAAACTAAGGATCTATACATTGTCAAATGATTTCAATACCACTAGGTATGAAATTTTGACAAAGACTTGTGATAGCATTCTTATTTGATGTTGACTTTTAAAGGTTAATGAATAACGATTCTTTACGATCACAGTAGCACGGCAGAAGCATGGTGGGGCCATAACCCACTGGTTCCGTAAATCAAAGTATTCTATCCACCTAGGTTCTATCAGAATCTGGAAAAAATTCTATTGGCTGTCATTCAAGAGGCCGTGATTTTGGAAATAAGTAGATGTTGTGGATAAGAAGGTAATTATATTTTGGTTACGTAACATAAATTTATAAATACATCAACACATTGGACTTCTAACCTGATTAGCCTAACTTAAAAATCAAATTCATGCCTAGTAGCCTACTTCTATTTAATTTCAACTTTCAATTAAATCCTCGGGACGAAGATTTCTGTAAGGGGTGGAGACTATAACAACCCAAGAATTTTCATCAACCTATTTTACTATGATCACAATTGTAAGGGGAAATTTTTTGCTTTATTACATTACATCGTCAATGACTCGGTATGTCATGTAACTTACATAACTAGAGTAGACGAGCTCACGCAACCTATCTATGACAATCCTGTCTTCATACTATTTCAATGAAAACATCTCAATATGTCAAGTCAAATATCATCATATCCTTATTACAATGTACATTATTCCTATAATGTCATCGCAACGTTATATCAAAAGGCTTTAATCCATTATCGGATGCCTATAAACCATCATTCCATAATGGATTACATCTAAAGGAATGCCACAATGCTACTAAAGCATATGTAGAAGCGATTTAACTCTCCATTTGAATATAAAAATTCTATAAGTCAAAGTACCCAAAGTTCTAAAACCACAGTGTACAAGTCATTAGACATGAATCAAAAAATAGCGTTTTCCTCCGTTTTCATTCTTTATTTCTTCACATCACTTGTTGTACAAGCTGCTTACTCAATATTCAAATGTTTAAAACCCTTATTATTCTATTATAACTTTCATACACATTTTTACTCTTAAAACCCTAATTCAAAACCCTAAACCCTAAAACCGAGCTAATTCCTAAAAACCATGACACGTTTATCGAATTTTTATCCGTTTAAACCTCAATCATACTCAAATAGTTGTAATAACTTATTATTAACAAACATGAAATATCCTTTTCCATCATTATTTCATAATCCTACTTCGTTTATACAAGAATCGATCCAGAAACCCTAAATGAGCCCTAAATGCTCACTTAACCCGTTTTCTCGTTTTTAACCCATTCAACCTCAAATAAGCAACCATGAGCTATTGTAAACTCATAATATGAGTTTAAAATCATTAACCATCAGTATCTATCATTTCTTTGACAATATACTTGAATTAGAAAACCTGGAAACCCTAAAAGTCCATTACATGCCCTAATTCAAATCCGTGGCTTATTCTTTCAATTTCGACCCGTTTTAAACCAAACCACTTGCTAATTTCTGATGATAAGCCTTAATACAAACCTTGAGATCATAATTCAATCATTCCTTAATCAATTCTCACGAAATATAAGCCAAAAACTTGAGTTCGAACCATAAAACCCCAAAAACCAACCCGCGACCCCCTTTTTGCAATTCTTACCCATTTTAAACCCTTTCTCTTGCAAATAACTTATGCACATGCAATCCTAAGCAGCTTACACACCTGCTAGCATAAATATCTTGCCTCCCTTGGTCACCAAGAAAGCCACATCACCTCCTTGTTGGCCATTCTCTAGCCGTGACACCCAAACACCCCTAAAAACCTTCCACCTTGCAATCCTATCCAACCTCTAGACCTAAGGACTCTTCATGAGCTTCAACTCAATCACCCCCTAGCTTTCTCCATACGTCAAGAAAGATCATGAAGCTTTTAGTTCTCCATGCCTCCATTTTAGTATAAATAGGGTCCTTGGTTGTTCATTACAACTCGCACCACATCTCTTCTTTCTCAAACCCTAAGGGCAGCAATCCTTTGCTCCCATATGATCCTAGGATCATAAAAGACATTCAATAGTGAAGCCCTAAGATTGAAGGCCCCATCGGGAACGATACTAGGCGTTGACGAGTGGAAATACTACCGTAATGACATTTCCCCATTTTTGATCATTGAAGTCAAACCCAGGTTTGAAATGTTCTAATTCTAGCTACTTACACCCTTATAATGTTCATATGATCTAAAATATACTCTTTGTTATAGTTTCATTATCTCAATCATGCTCATTTTCCTTTTTGATCCAAAACCGTTACACTCGGTATCCATAATTTGCGTTTTTCTTAAAACAAAAATAAAATCACATTAAATCAAAAAAACTAAATGTTATAAGGGTTTTTAAATATTCATTATTATCTATCTAGCATTATTATATAATGTTAAAAATATCCATTTATTGATAATGAAGATTTGAACTTAAAACCTACGCGTTTACGTTTTGAAACCCTAATTTGACCCGTTTTGCTTCCTAGCTTAACGAATCGTTATTTTAAACTTGTGTTGCGTTAAAACTTCATATTTTAGTTTATTATAACTTATAAATGTCTATTGTAATGTTAAACTAAGCTTTGCATCGGTAATTTGGGACATGTTTTGTAATTATAATCCATGCAAGGGTATTATATCGTAACTTTTATGATATTAATAACTAGAAGGGCTGAATTAGTCAATTTTATCAAAGTTATAACTATAGGGTATATTATGTCACTTTCAAAGTACAGGTTTACTTTGGCTATGCTTTAAAAGTTGAAAGACCAAAGTCGTAAAAATGCAAACTCCAAGGGCCTAATTGCAATTTTCCAAACCCCAGGGTCTAAAATGTAACATTTTGAAAAAGTGTAAAATCATGTTTAAAACCTTACAAGACATAACTTTAATTAACGCTTCTCGTGGATTAACATTTTCCAGTTATGGATTAAAACGCTTTTTAAAAACGATTATATGTCTTCAAAAATACTAGGGAGTCTTCATATGAAGGAGTTTCATCTTGGTATTTACGTTTTCTGACTGAGTTGTTGGGTTTAGAATTTAAAGTGCCCTAAGCTCCTAAAACGTTTAACTGAATGATTCTGAATTATGATGGCCCGAAACAGTGTATACAAGAAAATTCCAACTCTTCAATCGACTCATAACTCTTAAAACTAATTTCTAGAGTACAATCTTTTAAGACTTAACATATTTACTCAGGTTGTGGGACGTGGCTGTTTACTATCATTTTACTATATCAACCATCCCCGGTTAAGATTGTGATAAGGTCGTCAGCTTTCATTTCAGAATAATTATTACATCTACCTATCAGGTGAGATTCATAGCCTCGCTTTTACTCATTTACATGTTTTATAAACCCGCGAGGGGGATACATGCTCGTTACAAACTCTTTTACATACTCTTTTATCTTATAACAATGTGATTACTTTTTAATTACTTAGTGAGTTCATAGCCTTACTTTTAATCTCTCTAATTATTTCATAAACCTGTGAGGGGGATACATGCTATAAAGTATGGATACAAGTGTTTTACCAGACTATATGCTAATCTGATGTATCATTACAATCAATGTCTAAGTTATAAATCCTACAAGTCGTTAAATTTGACTTCAAGTCGTTAAATTGACTTTGGATATTAATCTGTTAGTTTCATAAATCCTACAAGTCATTAAATTTGACTTCGAGTCGTTAAATTGACTTTGGATATTAATGTTAGAGTAATAAATCCTACAAGTCGTTAAATTTGACTTCGAGTCGTTAAATTGACTTTGGATGTTAATATGTTGATATTATGAGCTCTTCAAGTCGTTAAATTGACTTTGATATGTAATCGTGGTTGATGGACATAAGAACAAGACCAATCAGACCAAACAAGACAATAATGGGATAATACATTATTACTATGATTCATTGTGATTATTACTAATAACGGGTATATAATAACCTGACCCAAGATCATAACAATATCATTTTCATAATAATTATGTTTATACAATTATTTAATATTAACTTGTATTCAAATGTTTATATCAACTGATGAATATTCACTCTACCCATTGTGTAGACTTTTAGCTGTTTTTCTCAGTGTATTGTGCAAGTTGCTGGCATGGAGTCGCATGGACTCCTGAAGATGGACTGTAATTGTTATTTTCAAAATGATGTTTTAGATTTTGGGACCTGCATTTTGTAAAAATCTTTGAATATGATAAATGATAACTAAATTTTTCCAACAATGTCTCTTTTGAGTCGTTTTCTATGATTATGATTGTTGTATCCATGAAGTAATACCCCAGATTAGCTTCCGGACGGCTTATAAGTAAAAATGGGGGGTTAAACAGTGGCATAGAAACAGACTGTGGATGCAAATCCATACAGAACCCCGAAATATGTGGCTGCTTTAAGTTGCTTTGTGCACAAGGTGAGTTGGATTTAGAAATCAAACTACTTGATTATGGGTATAATTTAATGCTTACCAAGATCTTTATTGATAATAACAATACTATTTGCATAATTAAAATATCTTGTTTTTCATTCAAAAACAAAGCATATAGAGATCAGACATCATTTTATTAGAGATTGTAATGAAGAGAATTGATCAAATGTTTCAAAAATTCTTACTGATAAGAATGTGCAGATTTGCTTACAAAAAGCTTTTGATGTAAGGAGATTTCAATATTTGATTGCTTAGTATTGAATGCTAAAATCTTTAAAGTCTTTTATCTTCTTTTGATTTTGTTAGAGTTTTGTATGAATTAGTACTGTTATTCATGTCATTAAAAGTTTATGTTGTTAAGTATAATTAATACTGCTGGTTATACTTCATACTGTTGAGTTTCTACTGTTAGTTATACTTAATACAGCTAGGTATAATTAATATTGTGATAAATATAAAAATTGCTATGGTTTATGTTTTCTTGGTTTTTGGACTAACATTTTGCAGGAAAAGTGAAGAAAAGTGTTAAATTAATGATGGTAAGCTGTTTAGAATGGAATTGGAGTTAATGCTGGTGACTCAAAGTTAATGCTGCTAAGCATAACTTACTACTGCTGGGTTACTACTGTTGGGTGAAAGTTAATGCTGTTGAGGGTATTTTCCATAAATACTTCCATAACACCTTTATTTCCAACAATGGTGGTACAAAACCAATCACAAATGGGTGAACATTTAGCAAATCCAACTGATCCTCATCACACACCCATTTTTATTCAACCATCTCCTCAACCTTAAAAGACACAAAAACCTAAGAAGCCTAAAAGAAAAGACACTTATATATCTCAGTCTAGTGATCCTAGTGACAATATTATAGATGACGCTGTCCATAAGGAGTTGGGTGACAGTTTGGTGAGGGTTGTCACTACTGCTTCTAGCTTAGAAGCAGAGCAGGACAGTGGTAACATAACTAAGACTCGATCCAAGGCAACACCTAATGAATCTAGTTCCCTAGGAACTACTTCAGGTGGTGGTCCCAGGTGCCAAGAAACCATGAGGGATACTATTGCTCAAACTAGGTTTGAGAATGTATCTAAACATTCCAATGATTCACTGCTCGTAAGAGGTAACACACTTCGAAGTGATAAGGATAGACTTAAACTTGATGAATTGATGGCACTATGTACCACTTTACAAAACAGGGTTCTTGATTTGGAGAAGACAAAGACCACTCAACATAATGAGATTGCTAGTTTGAAAAGGAGGGTCAAGAAGCTTGAAAAGAAAATAGGTCAAGAACTCATAAGCTGAAGAGATTATACAAAGTTGGTTTGACTGCTAGGGTAGAATCCTCTGATGATGAAGAAAGTTTGGGTGAGGATGCATCTAAACAGGGGAGGATTGATGCTATTGATGCAGATGAAGAAATTACCCTGGTTAGTGTTCATGATATGAATGCTTCTGCTGGTGAGGAAGTTGCTGAAGAAGTAGTTGAAGTTATTAACATTGCTAAGCTAATTATTGATGCTGCTCAGGTTAGTGCTGCTGGTGATAAAGTTAGTACTGCTAGTGCGGCAACAACTGTTAGTGCTGCTACAACAACTACTGCTATAATTAGTATTGTTGATGATATTACTTTGGCTCAAGCACTTGAAGAAATGAAAAGTACAAAGCCCAAGAATAAAGGGATTGTTATACAAGAGTTGGGTGAATCTACAACAAAGATATCTTCACAAATGCCTTTACAACAAACACAAGACAAAGGTAAAGGAATATTGATAGAACCTGTGAAGAAGAAAGATCAAATCTTACTTGATGGAATGAAACTGCTCTTGTCAACTACAAGTTGAATTTGTATGAAGAAGAAAGGACTTGCAAGAGAGAAGTTGAAAAGGTTACAAGAAGCATTATTGCCTTAGATGGAAACATGGGATGATATACAAGAAAGATGATGTTGATCATCAATTGGCTGATGAAAGATGCAGCACAAGAACAAGAAGAGTGTCTGTTGAAGAAAAATGGCTACATTATTTCACACAATCTTAGAGAAAAGAGGAAAAGCATTTTTTGCAGTTAAAAAGACCAGAAGAGAAAAAAGAAACAAACACACATAAGCTCAACAGAGAAAAAATAATGTGTACTTACCCTAAAGGACACATGGAGGATACAAGCTCAATGATTTGAAGTTGAAAGAGTTTGATTATATTCCAAAGATGTTTGACAGAGCATTTAAGAGGGTAAATACATTTGAAGACTTCTAAGACAAGAGTTGTAGACTATGCAAAGAAGAGAACAGGAACTAAGCTAGCACAAGAGATTACAAAGAAGTAAAAGGTGGAAGATGATAAAGAAACAGCAGAGATTAAAAAGTTAATGGAAATCATTCCAGATGAAGAAGAAGAAGTAGCAATTGATGCTATTCATTTCACTGTTAAGTCTCCAAGTATTGTTGACTGGAAGATTCATAAAGAATACTTTGAGACTAAAGATCATGTACATTTGAGACTTTCCATCAGCTCTTATTATTTGATAATAGCCTTTTCTTCCTTCTTTATGAATCTTCCAGTCAACACTACTTGAAGACTTGACAGCCAAAGGAATAGCATCAATTGCTACTTTTTCTTCATCTAGAATGATTTCCATTAACCTTTTAATCTCTGTTGTTTCTTTGTCATCTTCCACCTTTTCCTTCTTTGTAATCTCTTGTGCTAGCTCAGTTCTTGCTCTCTTTTCTTTGCCCTTCACCAACTCTGTTCTAAAGTCTTCAAATGTATTTACCCTCTTGAATGCTCTGTCAAACATCTCTTGAATAGAATCAAAATCTTTCAACTTCAAATCATTGAGCTTGTATCCTTCCATGTTCTTTAGGTAAGTACACATTATCTTTTCTGTGAGCTTTTATTGGTGGTTTGTTTCTTGTTCTTCTGGCTCTTTTAGCTGCAAAATGCTTTCTTCTTTTCTCTAAGAGTTGTTGAAATAATGTAGACTTTTCTTCAACAGACAACTCTTCTTGTTCTTGTGCTTGCATTCTTTTAGCCAATTGATGATCAACATCCATCTTTTACATGTATATCATCCTATGTTTTAATCAAGGCAATATTAGCTTCTTGTACTTTTTTAGCTTTCTCTTTTGCAAGTATTTCTTCTTCATCAAATACAGCTTGTAGTTTTAAAGCAGTTTCTTCATCAAGCAAGATTTGATCTTTCTTCTTTACAGGTTCTATCAATATTCCTTTACTGTAGGTCCTTAGTCTTGGATCTGATTAGCCTTTTGTAAGCCAATAGCTAACTTGAATAAATCCAACTCAACTATAAGAAGAGACACATGGACTATGAATACTATGTTGCTAATGCGGAATACTTAAACACAAGTACTAAGAAGAATGTGAAACTAACTTCGTATATTGCTATTGATTTCTATTAGGTTTTGATCCCCAAACACTATGTAGTAGAGTTCCTTTTATACACCAAGGAAACCCTAAAAGGCTTTATAAAACATGTGAAAGGATAATGCATATCCTTTCCTAAGATATCTCCTAAGATATATCTAAGATAACTATTATAACAATTTTGTTACATAACAGATTAACTAGACAAGGCCTCGTACTAACATATAGTTACTGCCAGATTAACTTAGTACTGCAGACGTTGAACTAATGTCTCTATATGACAGATAAAAAAGACTCAGATAACTACCAGATTAAGTCTGGTTACGTTAATAATTAGCTATTACTAGATTGTCGCGCCGCCTCTCTAACATGTACGCTGTCAGAGACGCTTGTGTACTCAGCTTTTCAATTGATGTGTTGTGTGACTTTTATTTTTGTAATGTTTCTCTTCTGTCCTCTATTTCGCACATCTCTCATGTCCCTCTGTGTCTATCTCGGTTGTTTTTTTTTCTGTTGTTGATTGAGTAAAGATAATCATATAGAAATCTTGAAAGATCACAAGTGAATTCAAGTTATGGGGAGAATTGTTAGGATTATGTAACATACTTAAGTCTGGTAGTTATAGAGTTAAGTCTTATAGACATAGTTAAGTCTGCCAATACTAAGTTAAGTCTGGCAGTACTATAGTTAGTACTGGCCTTATCTAGTTAAGTCTGTTTATGTAACAGAATAGCGATAATAGTTATCTTAGAGATATCTTAGGAGATATCTTAGGAAAGTATATCAATATCTTTCACATGTTTTATAATCCTTTTAGGTTTTCCTTGGTGAATAAAAGGAATCTACTACATCGTGTTTGGGGATCAAAACCTACTAGAAATCATCAATCACTATACTAATTTATATACACAATTCTACATAGTCATGATTTTAAGAATCTCTCACCTTTATCTCACTTTGTGTGTGTGTGTTCTGTGTGTCTAAATTTCGTCACTAAACAGTATCTATATTTAGTCGATATCGTTGAGTGACATATAGGTTCTTCCAAAATCTAACAAACTTCACATCAGTCACCTCCATCTCACATTACCCCCTTTCCACCAACTCTCTATACTCCCCCCATACTCTCTCTCCACCCTCCCTCCCCCCCCCCACCCCCCCCACCATACCATTTCCACTATCACTACTCATACCCTCTCCTCACCCCACCAATCAATCCATCCTCCAATCAGACCAACTAACCCCTCATACAAATCATCACTCCTCCCGTCAAAAAAGATCTCTCTAATCTGTGGTCTCTCCAGCTCTAAGACACTTCCTGTATCCACTCTCCTATATCTTATAAATCTCTGATTCTCAGTTATATCGAGAGATAGATCATATATACGTCTTAAAATTTAAACACTCATAACGCCACATCTGTCCATTGGGTACTTGTAAGAAATTGTATATACCCACATCTATATCAATTGAGTTTCTAGTCTCCATGTCCACAATAACTCTTCCACTCCTGATAAAATCCCTGTGACTATGTGTACTCTAGAGTGTGTTCATCTGAGAAAGATCACTCCCCTTAACGACTCTAATGTCTGTAAGAAGAGACTAAGTTACCCCTAAATCCAATACTATTTTATTGCTTCTTCTGTACTCCTAAATATATGTCCTATGCACAGCCCACCTCACCTTAACTCTCCCCTCCCCCCACTCACTTACCCCACCCAATTCACCCCACTGTCTGTGTACAGATCATTGATATGAACACATAAAACTCAGTTTCTAATCTGCATATTATATCTCTCACCAAGTGACTATGTACAATACTGACAAAGTACCAATCAAACTAAGTTAATATTGTGCTACACATGAAATGTACCTATCTGTGTGTGTGAGTTATTACTACCTAGACACTTTTCCAGTGTGTCTTGTTAAGATGAGACTACAAATGCTCAATAAGTGTCCCCTCTCTATACTTCTATGTAAGATACCCACCCAAGAAAGAATCCTACTCTCTCAAAAATCCACTCCTATGAATGTGTACCTCTGTTGTCCAATCATCCCTATTCAGTTCCTCCCCCTCCCCAGTGTGCATGTCACAGTCTCTCACCAATGTGTCAACTGACCCTCATTCCACCTTTTATTTGTCACTTAGTGTGCATCCCCATCTATTAAGATTCTCGACTATCTCCTGTGTGTCTAAGAATCCTTAATGACTCTCAGATTGTACATCACATATAGACTAATAATAACGTATATGTGTACCGATGCACCTTAATTGTATAGCTGTTACACATCATAATTTATTTCTTACTATGCTAGACAGTAATGTAGTAAATGTCACAGTTCATGCAAGAACAATAATTATACAACTGTTATACTCATGTGTCTACTTCTCACCACGTGTGACTCAAACATACCTCTTCGCAGCCTGTATGTTCTATCAGTAGTACACACGCTCCATATACTATATTTACCACTAATCACTCTGAAATCTAGTCACTACCGCTATATGTTAACGAGATCTAAGTCAATCTAGAGAAATTATTAAACCTTATCACCCAGCAAAGACCATATTTCTTTTTAGATAACCAAAACCTATCCTTGTTACACTCAATAGTAACCACAAAATCTCCAAGACAGATCTTTCAAAAAAGTCATTAAACAAGACTAATAAATTAACATACATTAATAAAAGATCATCATCCAATAAAACTAAATTAACATCATAAAAAACATTACTCCTAACCAGTCTCCACTCATCCAATAGGTGTATATTGAGATGAGACTCTACCAAAAATATCACTGTCTAGACTATGATCCACATAGTACTAAGTCTAGAAAACAAATCAACCTCTCTCCTCACATAACACCCTGTACCTCAAATCCCCATACAAAACCCAAACCCATCACTTTATCTCTCCCACTTAGGTTATATGCATGTCCGAAAACCATCACACCTCTCCAACATAAACCCAATCTCTCGACATCTATGTACGCAGAGTTTCAAAGAAACTCCCATCTCCACACCATCAGATATAGAAAGTAACTAGATATGTCATAAAACTCAACAAACAAAGAGGAAACATATCTCACAAATATCTATATAAAGAATGAATAAAAGAGAGTGTGAACAGAGTAGAGAAGACACGAAGAAGATATAGACAAAACCTCTCTCTCCTGAGATCCTAATAACTATAAGTGTACACTACACCAAAATAGTGTGATAGCTCTTCTGAAGGTCTCATAATCAACTAAACTCCCAAACAACCCCTCCCAAAAATAAAATATTCATTCCAACAAACACTGTCCCTCCATGTGATCGTGTTACCTAGTTATCAAAATAGACTGTGTGTGTAACAACATTACTATCATCGAGTCAATAGTGAGAAGATCATTCCTATAACTTCCTTCTACTCTCTCTATATCACAACTCCCCTCTCTCCTCTTTCCACCTCCTCTCCACACCACAATCTACTCTGAACTAAGATAATAGAGTGAGTAGATGTATTCGAACGATGAACCATCTAAATAGAGAATAGCTAGCATAGTGTGATCACTGTGTTCAATCTAAGTTAAGTCTCCTATGCAAGAATCAATCTTTTGTGCTAGTCTGGGATATTGTGTAATCTAAACTTTTACTCACAAATCAACCAAAACAATGTGTGTTTTGAGTATCAGTTTGAGATAAGTGTTCAATAGAATGTGCATCCTATATCTCAGTAATCTAGTCTCAGGAGAGTTGTGTGTTGACTGTGTCACACCCAAAACCCTCTTTAACTACAATGATACATAAATATATTCTTGTCGGATAGAATGTTAAATATGTTGTACCTATTTAGACACCATTATGAGACTATTACTCTCTCTCACCATAGGAAAGTTTAATGATATGTGTTGTGTAGCTCTGATGATGTGTAATAGTAACATAAATTATGATGCGCTATTATTTAGTGATAGTAGAGTTGATATGTTTATCTCTAGTCTCAATCATATTTCAGTTTTGAGTTTTGCTTATCTTACACAAAGCTAAATATATTATCTAATTAATAAGTGTTTCTAGTTGCATTGTATTTGTGAACTGGCTCCGATTGGTGTAGAGCTTCTAGTAGATGCTCGCTCCGATGCTCGTGATATAAATATATAAAAAATATATATATATTTATATAAATTCGGTTTTCGGTTCAGACTGTCAAACCCATATCCAACCTGAGAACCGAATTTGTAGTTCAGTTCGGTTTTGGCAAATTCGGTTCCGTTATCAGTTCGGTTCGGTTGTTTTTGGTTCGGTTTTGGTTTTTGGTTTTTTTGGTTTTTTTGCTCACCCCTAGTTATTTTCCTTGAAACATTTGTTGGAGAAATCTGCTACTTGGTCTTCGTTATAATAACTGGCCTTATGCCCTTATAAACCGTAACACAGGCCATAAATAATCAAAAATCCAAAACAAGCTCGATCATTTTCCATTACTTTTGTACTTTTAGTGGGCGTTTGGTTCACGAAATGTTTTTTTGAAGGAATTGTAATCTTTAAAAAGAATTGTAATTTGAGGTAATTTTAATTCAAAGAATTAGAATTTGTTAGAATTGTAATGTGTCGTAATTGTAATTGATAATTTGTCGATGTGTTTAGTTGACTCGCAACGTAATATAATTTAATTTTTTTCTTCATAAAACTTAAAAATCAATATAATAATAATAATAATAATAATAATAATGATAATTTATAAATACTGATGTTTTAAAGTATAAAAATTCTGAATTACCACGTAATTCAAAACTTTTCATCAAACTTTCTATGTAATCTGAATTCCTTCACTTGATGTAATTGTAGTGACTGAATTACAATTGCAGCGCAAACCAAACAGTCATTATACTTTCCACCCTGCTAACCAAACACGATTGGAATGTAATTCGAATTACAATTACAGTGAATTACAACGAATTCCAGCGAACCAAACGCCTCATGGGTGAGCAGAAAACCGAATAAATCAAAAACCGAAACCGAACCGAATCGAAAACAACCTAACCGAACTGAATTTGTTAAAACTGAAGCGAACCGAACTACAAATTCGATTTCGGGTTAAATATGGGTTTGGCAATCTAAACTGAACACCTAATTCATATAAATATATATATTTTTATATATTTATATATACATACAACAAAATGTTTAGGTTAAGATAACATTAGGTAATGGTGAAATATTTTATATAATATACATGTGCTAGATTGCTATAATATAGAGTCGCTAGTAGTATTATACAGATAGAATGTCAAAGTGGTTGGTAACAACTTATATTCACGGTTAGTTAATAAACATTGTGATAAAATTAATTACATTTTATACGCTAAAAAATGTACACTTCCTAATCACAAATATGATTTTATTTTTATATGTTTTCACAACGTCAAATTAAAAAAAACAGGGCATTGTCATCATCTAATAAATGATTATACAAATATGTATCTTCTAAAGTTACTTTTGAGTATCTAAATATATGTAATCAACAAAAAATTGTATTATAATTGTCCAGAAACCTTAACCAAAGAACCCTTAGGTCACAAGCCCAAAACCAAAGTAACTTCTTTTGTTTTATATCAACTATAAAACCTAAGAATGTGAGTGAAGCCTTAGCAGATGAAAGTTAGACAGTCGCTATGCAAGAAGAATTAAATCAATTCATTGCTAACGACGTTTGGGAGTTAGTTCCACAACCTAGGAATATGACAATTATAGGAACTAAGTGGGTGTTTAGAAATAAGTTAGACGTTTGACTATAACTCCACAGGTCATTTTGTGGGCAACTTTGTTATACAAAGTAAGTCATTCTCTCTCACTCTTAAGGAATTCGGTCAAATCTTAAAAATGCCATTCAAAGGTCAAGTTTCACACACCGACATGTGGTCACTTGACTACTTGTCAATAAGTGTTCCAAGTAAAGGTCATTATAAAACCACTCCTTCATCTCCAAGTGTCATTAAGTCTTTCATTCAAATTCCTCGTCAAAGTCAAGTCACTCGTGTTGTTCCAGTTGTAGGATACCTCTTGTTGGATCCCACTTCAATAGATCAAATTCCTTAAGCTTGTTTAAGGTTTAGTTATATTAGATAAATCTAACACAACTATAGTAGAAACTTTGTTAAGTGTATTAAAGATTATGCGGAATCTAATCTTTAATATTAGAAGAATTCTTAATGAAACAGTAACACAAGATCACAATTCAACAATCAATAAAAGCTCCAATATTATTAAGAATAATACGAATACTCTCCTATTATTAGGGTTACAAAACCTTGAAGCTATGAATAATACTTATCAAATCGTAAACAACATAACATAACATATTAAACTCTATACCCTAGGACCTCCTTTTATACACCAAGGAGTCCTAGTCGATTTACAATATATTCCTAAGACTTAGAATATTCTCTATGATCTATTCTATAAATAACTAATACTTATCACGTAAGTAATCTTGATCTCCAAACAATCTTTATCCTTTCTTCTGTCTTTATCCTTTCTCTGACAGTAGAAACTCTTTTAGCAGTCTTAATCTTTGAGCAATAGTAACTTATACACCAGTAGCATTAACTGAGCATAAGCAGTAGTAACTACTTAGAATATTTTCTTCAATCTTCACCAGAAGTACTAACTTTACACTAGCAGTACTAATATATACTAACAGTAGTAACTGTGAACTAGCAGTACTAACTTTATACTAGCAGCACTAACTACTTAGCATATTTTTCATTAAAGTTAATGAACAACACTAACTTTAGCTTAGCAGCAGTAACATAAACCTAAGCAGCAGTAACTCTAAGATCATCAAGAAGTCTTTTAATCCTAACAATCCTTCCATAAACTTGATATTCTTCTCCAAAATCATCAAGTTTCTCCATTAAAAGCTCCATAATCACCAGGAGGATGCTTCCAAACACTTCATTGATTCTTAAGCTGCTTTGTGAGAAGTTTAAGAAGCTGATATGCCATTTTACTAAAATGATCACATTGAAGCTTCTTGTTTAACATATCAGTAATTGTAGCAGGTGTAAGATGATATTTCTTCTCTACCAACATATAGATCTGCATGTGTTGCATCCTTAAGAAATGTACTCCACAGTAGTCATATAGCTTCCATTCCAACACTCTGTAATCTTGTTGATTTCTCCATACTGTATCTTCTACCTGAGGTTCAAACATTACCTTTAGATCACCCCATAACACTCTCTCATAGCCCTCCTCTGGCCTTGTTGACCCATGCTTAGCTTTTACCAATTTCCACATAGTTTCTAAATCTTCCCTGTCAAAGCTTTTGAGCATATGACTGAAGACTAAGTACATCTTTGAACTTCCATCAGCCCTGATTATCTAGTAATAGGTTTTCTTCCCTTCTTTATGGATCTTCCAGTCAACAATGCTTGGAGGCTTAACAGCCAAAGGAATAGCATCAATTGCTACTTCCTCTTTATCAGGAACAATTTCCATGAGCTCTTTAATCTTAGCTGCTTCTTGATCATTATCCACTTTAGTTGTTTTTTGAACATCATCCACCTTTTGCTTTTTAGTGACCTCTTGTTCCAGCTCAGTTCCTGGTCTCTTTGAACTACCTTCCACCAAGTCTGTTTTGAAGTCAACAAATGTATTCACCCTCTTGAAAGCTTTGTCAAAAATCTTCTGAATAAAATCAAAAGATTTATTCTTCATGTCTTTGGGCTTCTTTCCTTCCATATTCTTTAGGTAAGTACACATGAGTTTTCTTTGTTGAGCTTGGGTTGGTGGTTTGTTCCTCTTATCTTCTGCTCTTTTAGCTGCTAAGTGTTTTCTTCTTTGCTCTAGGAGTTCTTTAAACAATGTGGCTTTTTGTTCAGTTATGAACTGTTCTTGTTCTTCAGCTTGTAGTCTTTGAGCCAACTGGTAATCAGCATCAACCTTAGCCTGAATATCATCCCATTCTTTAGTCAAGGCAACATTGGTTTCATCTTTTTCCCTTGCAAGTCTCTCCTCTTCATCAAACTTAGCTTTTAATTTTGAAGCAATTTCTTCATCAAGCATGACTAGATATTTCTTTTTCATAGACTTCATAGGTTCTTCTACTATTATTCCATTGCCTTTATCCTGAACTTTTGCCTGTCATGGTTGTGAAGAAATTATTGTTGTTGTTGTTGTAGATGTACCCAGCTTAGTAATGACAATTCTTTTCCTTGGAGTTGGAATTGTAGCAGTTGTTGTAGTTGTAGAAGCACTAACCTTTGTACTGGCAGCACTAACTGGTACACTTGGTTCTTCTACAACATTAGCTTTTACCTTGGGTTTTACACTTTTTAAAGCAGCAAGTGCTTGAGCCAAAGTAACTTCATCAACAGTCAAATTCACATCTTTAACAGCAACTTTTGGTTCTGCTAACACCTCGTCACCATTCAAAGTGTTCACATCAAACATATCAGCATCATCTTGATCATTAACCAGGGTAATGTCTTAATCAGCATCAATAGCATTTATCCTCCCCTGTTTGGATGCATCCTCACCCAAACTTTCTTCATCTCCAGAGGATTCTACCCTAGCTGTAAGACCAACTTTGTATAACCTTTTAACCCCATGAGTTCTTGACCTCTTTTTCTGTTCAAGCTTCTTGACCCTCCTTTTCAAACTTGCAATCTCATTAGCTTGAGTGGTCTTTGTAGTCTCCAAATCAAGAACCCTATGTTGTAAATTGGTATATAGTTTCATCAATTCATTAAGTTTTAGACTATCCTCACCACTTCAAAGGTGTTACCTCTTGCGAGCAGTGGATCATTAGAAAGTTTAGATATATTCTCAAACCTAGTTTGAGCAATAGTATCCCCCATGGTTTCTTGGCACCTGGGACCACCACCTGAAATAGTTCCCTGGGAACTAGCTTCATTAGGTGTTGTCTTGGATCGGGTCTTAATCATATTACCATTGTCCTGCTCTACTTCTAAGCTAGAAGCAGTAGTGGCAGCCCTCACCAAACTGTCATCCAACTCCTTATAAACAGCCTCATCTGCAACATTATCACTAGGAACACTAGACTGAGGTACCTAAGTGTCCTTCTTCTTAGGCCTCCTAGGTTTTTGAGTCTTTTGAGGTTGAGGAGATGGTTGAATAAAAGTAGGTGTGTGATGGGGATCAGTAGAAATTACTGAACCTTCACCCATTTCTTCTTGATTGTGTACCACCATTGTTGGAAATAAGGGTGTTTCCCTTCCAGAAAAACCTTTCCCTACCCTTCTCATGTTTCAAAAAATCTTCTTAGTGTGAGAGGGTGTAACATAAATCCTATTATGATTTGACATCCCTTCTAGTTGCTTATCCAAAAAGACTTGTACAAACCTTGGATACATAAAAAATTTGCCCACATTATCTAAGTTCTTCACCATACTTTCAAAAATAAACTTTGAAAAGTTAAACTTCTGGTTTGTAGCTAAGCAGATAATTGCAGAAGCCATAGTGCTACTAAATTCATTCCATGCAATTGTTTTTGGACTTAAGCATTGTAAAACAGTATGAATAAGGAATTTCCATTGTGGGGAGAAGAATGCTTTATAGAAAGTAAGTTTTTGTGAAACCTGATCATACCCCATTAATGCAAGTTGTTCAAAGATGGTAGCATTGGGTAGACAATCAACACCTTCAGCATCTTCTAGTTGAAGATCTCTTCTAACAATTGACTCAATGATGATGATCTTCTTTCGATCCACTAGGGCATGTAACTGTACTTCCCCATTGACAGTTTTAGCTTTAACAGTAGACCAGAACTGTTCTATGCACGAAATGTATATAGTGGGATTGATCGTTTGTGCATATCTTATAGGGTTTGCATTTAGAAAATCCACAATTTGTTCAAACCCTTCACTTTCTGCGGGTTTAGATAAAAACACGACCATGTTGTGAGTATCAGCAAACTTTAGGGTCGTCATTGTGTTGGGTTTTGATGATGAATGATAAAATTGAGTTAGGGTTTGTGATTAGAGAGTATTTGAAAGATTGAAATTGATTAAATTATTGATTGAAACACTTAATCGAAGTATTTATGAAAATACCCTCAACAGCATTAACTGTCACCAGCAGTAGTAAGTTATGCCTGGCAGCATTATCTTTCAACAACAGTAGTAAGTTTATACCTAGCAGCATTAACTTTCACCAACAACTGTAAGTTTATGCCTAGCAACATTAACTTTCACCAGCATTAACTCCAATTCCATTCCAAACTTAAGATCCATTAACCCCCCACCCCCCCACCCCCCCCCGCAACCCCCCTCATCCCCCCCACCCCCCCCCCACGCATAAGTTTTATACCTAGTAGCATTAACTTTGAGTCACCAGCATTAACTTCAATTCCATTCCAAACACTCTATCTGTTTTTAATATAATTAACTCTCTTTCTGTTTTTCAATTCACCATTTCTCTCTAAGTTATGCCTAGCAGCATTAACTTTCAGTTACCAGCATTAACTCCAATTCCAGTCCAAACACTCTCTGTTTTTAATATATTCAACTCTCTTTCTGTTTTTCAACTCACCACTTCTCTCAATTCTTTTACTCACCAAAACTCTCTGTCTGTTTTTATTCCACACATCTCTCTTTCTGTTTTTATTCTCACCAACTCTCTCAATTCTTTTTCTCACAATTTTCACAATGTTAATTATACCAGCAGTATTAAGTATAACTAACAGCATTAACTTAGCAGTATTAAGTATAACTAGCAGCACTAATTATACTTAACAGCAGAAACTTTTAATGACATGAATAACAATACTAATTCATACAAAACTCTACAAAAACATAAAGAGATAAAAGACTTTTAAGGATTTAACATTCCAATACTAGCAATTAAATATTGAAATCTACTTACATCAAAAGCTTTTGTAAGCAAATCTGTAACATTCTTGTCAGTATGGATTTTGACCATTTGAATCAATTTCTTTTCATTGCAATCTCTAATAAAATGATGTCTAATCTTTATATGCTTTGTTTTTGAATGAAAAAACATGATTTTTAATTATGCAAATAGTACTATTATTGTTAATAAAGATCTTGGTATGCATAAAATTGTACCCATAATCAAGTAATTGATTTTGAATCCAAAGCACTTGTCCACAACAACTTGAAGCAGCCACATATTAAGCTTATGTTATGGAATTTGCAACCACTGTCTGTTTCTTGCACTGCCAAGATATTAATCTACATCCAAGGAATTGACAACCTCCTGTTGTAGACTTCCTATCCAAGCTTGCTCCAGCATAATCACTATCAGTGTATGCTACCAAATCAAAAGGAGAATCTTTTGAATATCAAAGGCTCAATTTTGGCTGACCTTTTAAGTACTTAAAAATCCTTTTTACATCATGAAGGTGTGAAACCTTTAGATTGACTTGGTATCTAGCACAGACACACACTGCAAACATGATGTCAAGTCTTAAAGATGTAAGATACATCAATGAACCAATCATTTACATATACATATGAACATCCACGTATTCACCATCTTCATCCTTGAGCAAAGGCTTTTGAGTTTCTATTAGTGTGCTTGTAGATTAGACTTCTGTAAACCCAAATTTCTTTAAAATTTGATCAACATATTTATCTTGACTAATAAAGATGCCATCCTTCTTCTGCTGCACTGGTAATCCTAAGAAGAATGTAAGTCCTCCCATAGAACTCATCTGAAATTTCTCATGCATCAATTTTTCAAATGCATTGCATAGCTCATTCTTTGTTGAACCAAAGATGGTATCATCCACATAAACTTAGACCAACAACATATTACCTTTGTGTCTTTTGATGAATAAGGTCTTGTCAATTTTCCCTCTTTGGAACTCATTGTCCAACAGATATGTTGACAAGGTTTCATACCAAGCTCTAGGAGCTTAATGTAATCCATATAGTGCTTTTTTAACCTTGTATACTCTATTAGGAAAGTATGGATCTTCAAATTCTGGTGGTTGACATACATACACCTTTTCTTCAATCTTTCCATAGAGAAAAACACTTTTTACATCCATTTGATACACCACAAAATCTTTAAATGAGGCATAAGCTAAAAATAGCCTAATTGCTTCAATTCTTGCAATAGGGGCAAAGAATTCATCATAGTCAATCCCTTTTTCTTGTGTGTACCCTTGAGCAACCAATCTTTCATTCTTTTTATTTTTGAAAACCCATTTAGAGCCTATAGCCCTTTTTCTAATTGGTAAATCCACTAAAGTCCAAACTTCTTGTAACTTGAATTGTAGAAGCTCTTTCTGTATAGCCTATATCCAGCTTGGATCCTTCAATGCATGAATTACCTTTTTAGGTTCTTCATGTGATAAAAAGCAAGCAAACAAGCAGTTTTGAAGGTCTTTATGGTTTGTTCTTTGTTGAATAGTACTAACATGTTTCTTGTTTGTGTAGCTGATTGCAAATCTCCAATCACTTGATCAATAGGGTAATCTTTATGAATTCTTGTAGTTGGAATAGGACTGACTTGGATTGTAGTATCCAAATTGTTCATGTCAGTCTCTGCACCAACATCTTCATCATCTTTTGAGGAGTCAAATATGCTATAATCTTCCAAAGCAGACATATTTGGATCAACTGGAAGCTCAATGCTTGTTTTTCCACCAACAGCATTAACCTCATTTGTGCTAGTAGCATTAACATTGTTAGTGCTGTTAACATTATCTTCCTTCTCTTGATCATTACATTAACTATCTTTTCTTGGATCTTCACCAACTTTCTTTCCATCATAACTTGAAGGTTTGGATCCATCATTATCAGAACTCTTTGGATTTTGGGAAAATGGTGGATCAGCAGTCCATAATGGTAGCAAAATGTAATCTTTAATAGGTTTTGTCTCCTTTCTAGCTTGACCTGCATTATCACTTGCTTTTGTACCTACAAAAACCATTAGACTGTGTACCGGCAACAATTGGCTTATAATTCATTGTTCTTGTTAGTGCATCAATATCAAATAGCCAATCTGGTCCACTACCTACAACATTAGGTGTACTCTCACTAAACCTAATATGCAAGTTTTCTTCCACTAATCATGTTCTACTATTGAATACTCTAAAGGCTTTTACTATACAAGATACCAACAAAAAACTTCATCAGCCTGACCAATAAATTCCTAAATGATCTTGTAATAAGAATGGTAATAAAACACCCAAATGGGTCTCAATAAAACTAAAGTTGGTGTTCAACCATGAAAAATTTCATAGTGGTCTTTTATGAGGCTTAGCTTCTACACTCTATTTTGCACATAGCAAACAGTATTAACTGCTTCTGCCCAAAAAGTAGTTGGCATCTTTAGAAATCACTACATAGTCCTAGCAGCCTCAATTAGTGTCCTATTTCTCCTCTCAGCAACTCCATTTTGTTGAGGAGTTCTAGCTACACTATATTGTCTCAAAATACCCTTCATCTCACAAAACTGATTCATCTCTTTGTTTTTGAACTCAGTCCCATTATCACATCTAATCACCTTAACCTTGTGATCTACTAGATTTTCTATCCCAGTTATAAAGGACTTAAGAATGCCACTAGTCTCATCCTTAGTAGCTAGAAAGAAAACCCATGTAAACCTACTGAAATCATCTATGACAACTAGGCAATACATTTTCTTCATAAGACTTTTTACAAATGTTGGACCAAACAAGTCCATATGCAACAAATGTAAAGGAAGACTGATTGAGTTCTCTGTTTTGGACTTACAAGAGGCTCTGTGCTGCTTTCCCTTTTGACAAGCAACACAGGTTTGATCATTTTCAAAAAGTTTAGAAGGTAAACCTCTTACAAGATTTCCCTTAACCAATTTATTCATGGTTTTAAAATTTAAGTGACCTAGCCTTCTATGCCAAAGTTTAGATTCATCAGATGTGGCTTTTGCAAAAAGGCAAGTTAAACCTCTTTTAGGAACTATGTTCTTTAAATCAACACTATACATATTGTTCTTTCTAGGAACTCTAAGTAAAACTTGACTTTCATCAATTAACTTAAAGTTTGAAGATAAAACAATACATTCAGTGTCATTAAAAAGAACACTATTCTTTTTATCACATATTTGTGAGACACTAAAGAGATTAAACTTTAACTCTCTCATAAAATACATATTTTTAAAATCTAGATTACTAGTTTTAATGGTACCTTTTCCTGTGATTTTCCCTCCTTTGGGGTTCCCTCCAAAAGCAACATATCCTACATCTATCTTTTTATAGTCTGTAATATAGGACATGTTCCTTGTCATGTGCCTTGAGTATCCACTATCAATCACTCCTTGATCCTGTAAATCCATTTATGGATTGCCCTGCACATTAGATAAGAAAATCAGTTTCTTTTGGGGACCTAAGCCATCACTGACTTGGATCTGCCTTGTGCATCAATATAATCAAACTTCTTTAGGGTGATTGATGCACTGTTGTGTTTAGAAACATGGTCTAAAACTTTAGTCTTTGGTTACCAAACCTAACAAGCTGAGGCTTTTGGCCTAGCAGTATTAACTACTGCTTTTGGCCTAATAGTATTAACATTTTTATCCTTAATAGCAGTAACCTTCTGATTAAAATTACTAATTTTAAATGATGTATTCTTGTGAATAGGCCTCTTAACAGTTGAATGTGCCTTTTTAGAAAGATATGACATTGGTCTAGCATCATTCACTTTTGTTTTTGTATGAGCAGCCTTAACTTGTCTAGCAGTATTAATTGATACTAAGCTAGACTTCCTTAGTACTGCTCTTGGAACCATGTTCTTTTTAGCACAGGAGTGAGTCTTTTTAGCAAAGTTTTGATGATTCACCCTTGAGCATTGTTCCAAACAGGTTTTACCATCATTTGTTTTTGAAACTGTTTATGATGGTAATTGCAGTCAACCTACAAATGATCAAAACTTCCACACACATAACAAGCCTTATTAAACATCTTAAATTTTCTTCCTAGTCTTTGATACATCATATTGTTCTAATTTCTTTGATTGCCTCTTCGACTGTGAGTGTTTTGCCTATGTTTCTCAACTTGTTTAACAGTTTTCCTAGCAGTTTTATCAGCTTTGTTCCTGCTCTCTTTTCTTTTCCTTCCACCAACTCTGTTCTAAAGTCTTCAAATGTATTTACCCTTTGAATGCTCAGCAAACATCTCTTGGATAGAATCAAACTCTTTAAGCTTCAAATCTTTGAGCTTGTATCCTTCCATGTTCTTTAGGTAAGTACACATTATCTTTCTCTGTTGAGCTTTTGTTGGTGGTTTGTTTCTTTTCTCTTCTGCTCTTTTAGCTGCAAAATGCTTTCTTCTTTTCTCTAAGAGTTGTTGAAATAATGTAGCCTTTTCTTTAATAGACAACTCTTCTTGTTCTTGTGCTTGCAATCTTTCAGCCAATTGATGATCAACATCAATCTTTGCCTGTATATCATCCCATGTTTCAATCAAGGCAATATTGGCTTCTTTTTCTTTTTCAGCTTTCTCTCTTGCAAGTCTTTCTTCTTCATCAAATTCAGCTTGTAATTTTAAAGTAGCTTCTTCATCAGCTGATAAGATCTTCCTTCTCATAGGCTTTACAAGTTCTATCAATATTCCTTTACCTTTGTCCTGTGATTGTTGTGAAGATAGTTGTGAAGATATTGTTGTTGTAGATTCACCCTGGCTCTTGTATAACAACCCCTTTCTCCTTGGGTTTTGTACTTTTTATTTCCATAAGTGCTTGAGCCAAAGTAATATCATCAATAGTTGTAATTGTAGCAGTAGTTGTAACAGCACTAACAGTTGTTGCATCACCAGCAGTACTAACTATATAAAAACATTATTTACAATCTTTAACAACAACTTATTGTTTTGCAACAAACACTTCCTCACCATTTAAAACATAACATCAAACATCTCTTCATCCAAAATTTTGAACACTTAACCAGGGTAATTTATATCTATCTGTATCAATGGCAACAATTCTCTCTGTTTGGATGCATCCTCACCCAAACTTTCTTCATAATCAGAGGATTCTATCCTAGCAGTCAAACCAATTTGTATAATCTCTTCAGCTTTTAGTTATCTTGACCTATTTTCTTTTCAAGCTTTTTTGACCTTACCTTTTCAAAACTACAATCTCATATATTTTGAGTGGTCCTTTGTCTCTCAAAATCAAGAACCCTGTTGTTGTAAGTGGTACAGGATGCCATCAATCATCAAGCTTTAAGTCACACCTCATCACTTTGAAGTATGTTACCTCTTGCGAGCACTGAATCATTGGAATGTTTAGATACATTCTCAAACCTAGTTTGAGCAATAGTATCCCCCATGATTTCTTGGCACCTGAGACCACCACCTGAAGTAGTTCTTAGGGAACTAGATTCATTAGGTGTTGCCTTGGATTGGGTCTTATTGATGTTACCACTGTCCTGCTCTGCTTCTAAGCTAGAAGCAGTAGTGGCAGCCCTCACCAAACTGTCACCCAACTCCTTATGGACAGCCTCATCTGCAACATTCTCAATAGGATCACTAGGCTGAGGTACCTGAGTGTCCTTTCTTTTAAGCTTCAGGTTGTTGTGTCTTTTGAGGTTGAGTAGATGGTTGAATAAAGGTGGGCGTGTGAGGGATCATTAGAATTGCTGAACCTCACCCAATTGATTGTTTGTACCACCATTGATTGAAATAAAGTTTGTTTACTCTACCAGAAAAACCTTTGCCTACCCTTCTCATATTTCTAAAAATCTTTTTAGTGTGAGAGGGTGCAATATAAATTCTCTTATGAGTTGGCAGCCCATCAAGTTGTTGATCCAAAAATACTTGTACAAACCTTGGATACATCAAAAATTTGCCAGACAAATTATCCAAGTTTCTAATCATACTTTCAAAAATGAATTTTGAAAAGTTAAATTTCTGGTTTGTAGCTAAACAGATAATGGCAGATGCCATAGTACTACTAAACTCATTCCAGGCAGTAGTCTTTGGACTTAGACACTGTAAAATAGTATGAATTAGAAATTTCCATTATGGGGAAAAGAATGGTTTATAGAAAGTTAGCTTTTGTGAAATTTTCTCATACCCCATCAGTGTAAGTTGTTCAAAAATGGTAGAATTCGGTAAACAATCAACACCTTCCTCATCTGCTAGTTGAAGATCCCTTCTAACAGATGATTCAGTGACGATTATCTTCTTGCCATCTACTAGGGCATGTAACTGTGCTTCCCCATTGATAGTTTTGACCTTGACAGTAGACCAGAATTGTTCAATGCAAGAAATATATATAGTAGGATTAATCGTTAATGCATGCCTTATAGGGTGTGCATTTAAAAAATCCACAATTTGTTAAAACCGATCACTCTCAGTGGGTTTAGACAAAAATGCAACAATAGTATGAGTATCAGCAAACTTTAGAGTCGTTATTATGTAAGGTTTTGATAAAGGATGAAAAAATTTGAGTAGGGATTGTAGTTAGAAGAGTATTTTGAAAGAGTGAAAATTGATTAAAGGATAGATGAATCCCTTAATCGAAGTAGTTATGAAAAATACCCTCAACAACATTAACTTTTCACCCAGTAGTAGTAACCCAGCACTGGTAATTATACCTAGCATTACTTTGATTACAGCATAACTCCAATTCCATTCTAAACAGCTTTTTCATCATCAATTTAACACTTTTCTTTGCTTTTCCTGCAAAATGTTAGTCCAAAAACCAAGAAAACACAAGCCATAGCAATTTTCACAATTATCACAATATTAATTATACCTAATAGTATCAGTATATACTAGCATACTAATTATACTTAACAGCAAGAAACTTTAATACATGAATAAACAGTTTACAATTCATACAAAACTCATACAGAAACATAAAGAATTAAACGGACTTAAAAGATTTAACAATTCCAATACTAACAAGCAAGTTAATATTTATTATTGAAATCTACACTTACTATCAAATGCTTTTGAAAGCAAATCTGCAATATTTCTTGCAGTAAGGATTTATGACCATTTAAATCAATTTCTTTTCATTGCAATCTCTAATAAAATGATTGTCTGGTCTCTATATGCTTTTGTTTTTTTAATGAAAAACATGATTTATAATTATGAAAATAGTACTATTAATGTCAATAAAAGAATTTTGGTATGCATAAAATAGTACCCATAATCAAGTAGTTGATCTGAAATCTCAAAGCACTTGTCCACAACAACTTGAAGCAGCCACATACTCAACTTCTGTTGTGGAATTTGCAACCACTGTCTGTTTCTTGCACTGCCATGATATTAATCTACATCGAAGTGAGTAGACAACCTCATGTTGAAGACCTCCTATCCAGCCCTTTTTTTTGGGTAAAGCGACTCACTCCTCGATAAAAATATTTAATCCTAAAAAAGCCAGATAAGTACAAAAGGAATTGAATGAGTGCCCACATTAAACCTCGAGAAAGAACTCGAACAACCATTAAATCAATGAAATGCCATAAGATTACTACATGTATGCTACCAAATCAAAAGGAGAATCTTTTGGATACCAAAGCCCAATTTGGTTTACCTTTTAAGTATCAATAAATCCTTTTACACCAGCTTGAAGATGTGAAACTTTTAGATTGACTTAGAATCTAGACAGGCCACACACTACAAGACATGTGTTCGGTCTTTAAGATGATAAGGATACATCAATTGAATCAATGCATTGACCTATACATAAAACCCATCCACTTCCTCACCATCTTCATCCTTAAGCAAGGCTTTTGATTTCCATTGGCTGTGCCTGCAGCCTTGACTTCTGTAAACCAAATTCTTTAAAATTTCTTCAACAAATTGTTTTTGACTTATAAATATGCCATCCTACTTCTGCTTCACTGTAAACCAAGAAGAATGTAAGTTCTCCCATAGAACTCATCTGAAATTTTATGCATCAACTTCTCAAATGCAATACATACTTCCCTTCTTTTGTTTGAACCAAAGTATGATATCAACCACATAAACTTGGACAACAAAATATCACCTTTAACTTTTGATGAATAAGGTCCTTGTCAATTTTCCCTCTTTAAAAACCAAACTCCAACATATATGTTGACAAGGTTTTCATACCAAGCATCAGAGCTTGTGATGTAGTCCATACAGTGCTTTTTTTCAACCTTGTAATACTCTATCAGAAAGTCTGGATCTTCAAATCACTGGGTGGAAGACATACGTACACCTCTTCTTCAATCTTTCCATAGAGAAAAGCACTTTTTACATCCATTTGATACACCACAAAATCTTTAAATGAAGCATAAGCTAAAAATAGCCTAATTTCTATTAATTCCTTGTCAACAAGGCAAAGACTTCTCCATAGCAATCCTTTTTCTTGTGCATACCCCTTGACAACCATCTGCTTTATTCTTATCATAATTCCCCTTTTATCCTTTTTATTCCTGAAAACCCATTTAGAGCCTATAGCCCTTTTTCTATTTGGTAAATCCACTAAAGTCCAAACTTCTTGTAACTTGAATTGTAGAAGCTCTTCGCACATATCACACTATTCAGCTGGATCAGCAATGCAATGAATTACCTTTTTGGGTTCTTCCTGTGATAAAAAACAAGCAAATAAGCAGTTTTGAAGGTCTTTATGATTTGTTCTTTGTTGAATAGTACTAACAAACCCATGTTCCTCTAAACTCTTTGACATCCTTCTTGTTTGTGTAGCTGATTGCAAATCTCCAATCACTTGATCAAGAGGATGATCTTTATGAATTCTTGTAGTTAGATTAGGACTGACTTGGATTGTTGTATCAAAATTGTTCATGTCAGTCGCTACATCATCATCTTTATCATTTCTTAAGGAGTCAAATATGTTATAATCTTCTAATTCAGGCATATTTAGATTAAGTGGAAGTTCAATGCTTGTTTTTCCACCAACAACATTAACTTCATTTGTGCTAGAAGCATTAACATTGTTAGTGCTGTTAACATTATCTTCCTTCTCTTGATCAATACCTTCATTGTCTTTTCTTGAATCTTCATCAACCTTCTTTCCATCATCACTTGAAGGTTTAGATCCATCATCTTAAGAACTCTTTGGATCTTGGGAAATGGTGGATCAGCAATCCATAATGGTAGCAAAATGTAATTTTTGACAGGTTTTGTCTCTTTTCCAGTTTGACTTGCATTATCACTTGCTTTTATACCTGCAAAACCATTAGACTGTGTACCTGCAACAATTGGCTCATAATTCATTGTTCTTGTTAGTGCATAAATATCAAATAGCCAATCTGGTCCACTACCTAAAACATTAGGTGTATTCTCACTAAACCTAATATGCAAGTTTTCTTCCACTATCCTTGTTCTACTATTGAATACTCTAAAGGCTTTACTATTCAAAGAGTATCCAACAAAGAAACCTTCATCAGCCTTACTATCAAATTTACCTAAGTGATCTATGGTATTAAGAATGGTAACAGGACACCCAAATGGTCTCATAAAACTTAAAGTTGGTGTTCTACCAGAAAACGATTCCATAGGTGGTCAGTATAGAGCTTAACTACTAACACTAAATTTTTACACATAGCAAGCATGATTTAACTCTTCTGCCCAAAAAGTAGTTGGCAACTTAGAATCAGCTAGCATAGTCCTAGCATCTCAAATTAGATGACCTATTCTCCTCTCAGCAATTCCATGTTGAGAGATTCTAGCTACACTATATTGTCTCAAAATACCCTTCATCTCACAAAACTAATTCATCTCTTTGTTTTTGAACTCAGTCCCATTATCACATCTAATCACCTTAACCTTGTGATCTACTAGATTTTCTATCCCAGTTATAAAGGACTTAAGAATGCCACTAGTCTCATCCTTAGTAGCTAGAAAGAAAACCCATGTAAACCTACTGAAATCATCTGTGACAACTAGGCAATACATTTTCTTCATAAGACTTTTTACAAATGTTGGACCAAACAAGTCCATATGCAACAAATGTAAAGGAAGACTGATTGAGTTCTCTATTTTGGACTTACAAGAGGCTATGTGTTGCTTTCCCTTTTGATAAGCAACACAGGTTTGATCATTTTCAAAAAGTTTGGAAGGTAAACCTCTTACAAGATTTTCCTTAACCAATTTATTCATGGTTTTAAAATTTAAGTGACCTAGCCTTCCATGCCAAAGTTTAGATTCATCAAATGTGGCTTTTGCAAAAAGGCAAGTTAAACCTCTTTTAGGAACTATGTTCTTTAAATCAACACTATACATATTGTTCTTTCTAGCAACTCTAAGTAAAACTTGACTTTCATCAATTAACTTAAAGTTTAGAGATAAAACAATACATTCATTGTCATTAAAAAGAACACTATTCTTTTTATCATAAATTTGTGAGACACTACAGAGATTAAACTTTAACTCTCTTACAAAATACACATTTTCAAAATCTAAATTACCAGTTTTAATGGTACCTTTTCCTATGATTTTCCCTCCTTTAGTGTTCCCTCCAAAAGTAACATATCCTCCATCTATCTCTTCATAGTCTGTAAGATAGGACATGTTCCTTGTCATGTACCTTGAGCATCTACTATCAATCACTCCATGATCTTGTAAATCCATTTGTGGATTGCCCTGCACATTAGATAAGAAAATCATATTCTTTTAGGGACCCAAGCCATCACTGACTTGGATCTGCCTTGTGCATCAATATAATAAAACTTCTTTAGGGTGATTGATGCACTGTTGTGTTTAGAAACATGGTCTAAAACTTTAGTCTTTGGTTTCCAAACCTAACAAGCTGAGGCTTTTGGCCTAGCAGTATTAACTACTGCTTTTGGCCTAATAGTATTAACATTTTTATCCTTAATAGCAGTAACCTTCTGATTAAAATTACTAATTTTAAATGATGTATTCTTGTGAATAGGCCTCTTAACAGTTGAATGTGCCTTTTTAGAAAGATATGACATTGGTCTAGCATCATTCACTGTTGTTTTTGTATGAGCAGCCTTAACTTGTCTAGCAGTATTAATTGATACTAAGCCAGACTTCCTTAGTACTGCTCTTGGAACCATGTTCTTTTTAGCATAGGAGTGAGTCTTTTTAGCAAAGTTTTGATGATTCACCCTTGAGCATTGTTCCAAACAGGTTTTACCATCATTTGTTTTTGAAACTGTTTATGATGGTAATTGCAGTCAACCTACAAATGATCAAAACTTCCACACACATAACAAGCCTTATTAAACATCTTAAAATTTCTTCCTAGTCTTTGAGACATCATATTGTTCCAATTTCTTTGATTGCCTCTTCGACTGTGAGTGTTTTGCCTATGTTTCTCAACTTGTTTAACAGTTTTCCTAGCAGTTTTCTCTTGTTGCTTAGGTTTGACAAACTCTATCTTAGCAATACTAGGCTTAACTATTTTCTTCTCAGTTTTAGTTTGAGACACATTTTCTTCCTCACTATCTGACACCCAATCTTCAATAATTAGAGACTCATTTAGACACTTCTTCATCAGACTTTCTGTTCTTAACTACAGGCTTATTAACAAACTCATCTAAACCAGTAAAAGATAAGTCAGGTGTTGGAGGCATGAAGTTTCCTTTGTAGGGAGGTGGAACTGCATTATAGCCTAAGCCTTTCTTGTAGTTGTCAACAATCTGACTTTCTATGAGTTTGTTTAAGCTTTTAGATGCATTTTCAAATTTGTCTACATTAAATTGAATTCCATATTTTTCTTTTTGAGCTATTTCTAGTTTCTTTCTGAGCTCTTTGATAGCTATATCTTTACATTCAATTTCAAATTTTAAGACCTTTATATCTTGTGAATAAATAGACTCATTTGCCTTATAAACTTCAAGTTTCTCTTCTACTGACTCTAATCCTGACTTATAAGCTAGAACCATTAACTCATATTTCTTAAAATCTTTATGTAGTTGATCATATTGATATTTAAGGGGTTCAACAGTTTTCAAACAAGATTTTGAACAATTTGAATTGTTAGATACCTCTAAGTCAAAACTTGAAGATAAGTAAGCCATGAGTGCATAATTAGGACCTTCCTCTGCCTCACCCACTAAGACCATCACATGACACTAAAGTTGTGGAAGTGGATGTTTCAACAGGTACATTCCTTCTTGTACTTTCCTTGTTCTTGTAGTCTTGATTTCTTGAAGATATGCATTCTTTAGCAAAATGTCCATCTCTTCCAAATCATCTGGATGGATTTGTTGCAAGTCCTCATGTGCAAGTTGAGGATTATCTGGTTGACTAGCAAGGAATGCATAAATAACAGCATCACTCAAGTTATCAATATTTATAAAGTAAGCAGTATTAACTTAAGTGCTAGCAGTAGTAACTCCATGAGCAGTATTAACTGCTTCATTAGAGTTGCTAGTGTTGTTATTTGAAGAGGACACAAAAGTCATGTTCTTAATAGCTTTTGGTTCACATCTTCTTGTGAAATCGTTTCTCCTAAAAGCTCCAACAGACTCATAAGATTTTGAAGCCTATCAAAAGTTTGATTAAGCATCTCTGAGCTTAAAGCAGTAAAGTTTTCATATTGCTGCTTTAAAAGATTCCTTTAGGTCTTCTTTGTAGCTACATTCCTAACAAATCTCTTTTCTACAGCTTCCATCAATAGCTTAGCATCCTTAATTGAGTTAAACTTTAACTGATGTTCATTAGGAATGCCCATCATTAAAGTACTTCTAGCTTTCACCTCTAGTCTTTTCTGAGCCTTCTCTTCAGCAGTTGTAGGAGGCACTACTTTCTTAACACCCTCCACAACTGTTGTTTTTGGTGTTGTGTTTCCATTCTCTATGACTTCCCAAAGTACATAGTCTATCATCTAGATGTATTGTTCAATCCTCATCCTCCATAACTCAAATTTACCCGGTTTGAGCATGGGAACTTTGGATGTAGCCACCATATGTGCAAAATCTTGATCCATATCTTCTTAGCAAGATCTTGTGTACACAAACAGATTCTTCTAGATCACAACTTCTCAACAAGCTCTGATACCACTTGTTTTCCTAGTTGTAGGTTACCTCTTGTTGGATCCCACTTCAATAGATTGAATTCCTTAAGCTTGTTTAAGGTTTAGTTATATTAGATAAATCTAACACAATTATAGTAGAAACTTTGTTAAGTGTATTAAAGATTATGCGGAATCTAATCTTTAATATTAAGAAGAATTCTTAATGAAACAGTAACACAAGATCACAATTCAACAAATAATAAAAGCTCTAATATTATTAAGAATAATATGAATACTCTCCTAGTATTAGGGTTACAAAACCTTGAAGCTATGAATAGCACTTATCAAATCATAAACAACATATATATCAAACTCTATACCCTAGGACCTTTTTTTATACACCAAGGAGTCCTAGTCGATTTATAATATATTCCTAAGACTTAGAATATTCTCTATGATCTATTCTATAAATAACTAATACTTATCACGTAAGTAATCTTGATCTCTAAATAATCATTATCCTTTCTTCTGTCTTTATCCTTTCTCTAACAGTAGAAACTCTTTCAGCAGCTTTGAGCAGTAGTAACTTATACACCAGCAGCATTAACTGAGCAGCGGTAACTCTAAGATCATCAAGAAGTCTTTTAATCCCAGCAGTACTCGTAAAAATGAATAAAGGGAAAAGAAAACAAGTAAAAGAAACTAGTACTCCCCTGGTTTGCTCAATAATGGAGAAGAAACATGTGATAACTGGTTAAATCATCCTCTAAGAATTGTCCTATGAAAACATCATGAGATCTTCCAAGCTTCTTCTTGTCTAATATAATCTGTAATCAAAGACAACTATACCAAGCATAAAATCAGCGGGATAGATAAATACACAATGAGAGTTTAGGGTTTCGACTCTACGAAATCAGTAAAGATAGGATGAGAGTAATGATATAATTATATATTTTCTATAGGTTTACAAAAGAATTACAAATTTTAAATATTGCACATTTTATTTTTCAGAAATACTTGAAATTTTTTGAATTTTTACATAGCTGGAGACGCGACGCCGTCAGGATAAATCCTGACACCGTCTCCAACGTCTGTGAAAATTTCTTCTCCGTTTTTAATGAGAAATTTCCTGCACGCAATTTTATTTGTCAAATCTGAAGAAAGCACTACATAAAAGCCTGGAATTAATCATATGACTCGAAACTGACGCGAATTAATCTAAACAATTTATTTTAAATGTTTGAATTGGGTTCTTAAAAACTGGATATTTCCCTACACTTATTTTGTTGTAAAATACCTTTGATTCCTAATAAGATGAAGTTATAAACAAACAAGGCATGATTACAAAATAATTCAAACATAATAAAACAAACAATAAAGAATTAAAACACAAGATACTCCTAAATGCGGGAAAGATAAATATTGGGTCGCCTCCCAAAAAGCACTTTTCTTTATTTACGAGTCTTGTAGCTAGACTCAAAGTTACACGTTCTTATGTGACATCACGTGTCCATGAATAAGCAATTCTTTCATACTTTCATCCACTTGGTATTCGAGACCTGGACAGTTCTTGTACATAAATTTGTTCTTTTCGCATGCATTCTTGAACCCCTTAGTTAGATCTCTTTGATTTAGCACAAGGATGGGTGGGATCTTACTCCATGATACATGCCCCTAATTTTTAAACCTAGGTATGGTGCGTTGCATTTGGAATGTGTAATTATCAAAGATCCTATTGAAAGACATTAATCCCTTAGCACAATCATATTCGAGTTTAGTGATTTTCCTAAAGGGTTTACCCATTACAACTTCAGCTTTATTTATCTGAATAAATTCTCCTATGTCTTCCAGTACCACAAAATCTGTGATGTAGGTGAAGCTTCTTACAAACATGTAGACATCCCTAACAACAACAACTAAGTTTTTTCCTGTACTTTCTAATCCTTCTACCATTATAGTGTTGTAGGCTTTACATGTAATAATGTTCATTGATAAGAAGGGGTCAAAGTAAGCGACGGACTTCCTAAATCCAATCATACATTGGAATGCCAAGTCATCCCTATTGAAACTATTAATTGCCTTTTCTCGGCGTAGCATTCCAACATTTGCATACTCAATCAATTCATTAAGCACTTCACCATCATCCGAATCATTGTATGAATGAGGAAAGGGAGAAACAAGGGGTGTGTTAACTGATTCATCATTGGACTCAAGGTCATTCATACTAGTCTCATCAGGTTGGTTGGAAAAGTTATTAAGGAATGGTTCAATACTCTCTAAGCTAGAGTCAACAAAGGCCGTAATTCTTTATAGCTCGTAGAGCTCTTGGACGGCTTGTGCGTGCAGCGCAGCTGGTAGGACAGGACGATTACTGGTTGGTGGCGGATTCACATTCTCCATAATGAAGAATGGAATAATCAATGAAAATCATGAACAAACACACAAAGAGCCGAATTAAAATCTCACTTGAAAGGATTCAATCGAGTAGAACTAAGTTAAACTATGATTAAAACCTAACAATTCCCCACGCAGAAGAGGAGAAAAAAAAAGAAACACAATCCTAGTCTAATTAGAACTCTAAATAGGTAATCATCTTAAACCTTTTTGTAAATCTTATAAATACTAAAAACCCATCTCTCCCTTTTCTTTGTTGATCGGCTGGAGACCAAGAAGAAAGAAAAAAATATTTTTTTATTCAAGATCAAAGTGGTGAATTGTGTTAACTAATCGAAGGTTTTAGGTATGTTCATAAACTCTTATTGTTTTAATTTTCTTTTTAATTCATGTAACAATAAAGTGATGGATAAATTAGGGTTTCATAAAATCTGTAAATTAATGATGTTAAACTTAATTAGAAGAGTTTAGGGTTTAATTAGGATCATGTTGATGTAAATGGTTAAGGTTGGATCGTGTTAAAATAGGAATTAGGTTTGAGGAGAATTTTAGTTCATGTTGTTCGATGGATATCTCAATGATGGTAACATTTTTCTTTATGAATCTTATGTCTATTGATAAGTTCAGAGAGTCTAGTTTCCAAAAAGTCCGACCCCGAAAGGTTTTGCGGTCGGAAAGTTAGTCAAATAATTTTCGCAAGAAAAGTTGTCAAAACAGTAAATTCGGGTCAGACTTGGGTCTGATTTCAGGGAGTAAAACCCCCACTTAAATTTCAAATTTGGGTTATCCAAAAATCGTGAGTCATATTTTAGGTGTCTATTAACTCCAGTTCGAAGGGCTAGCGATAAAACATTTTCTAAGTATTTTTAAGGAAGTCAAACTTTTTGGTGTGCGTTCAGATTTGAATATGAGTATTTTGTAAAGATGAATTTTTATAAAATAGTTCTACAAAATGTTATTTTTTCTAAAAAATCACAGTAGCTCACAACTCATTGGGGAACTAGGGAATGCAAGGAAAACCATCAATTAGGTGTTTTAGTATTTTATTTATGATCATAAAGTAACTATAAATTTCTAACGAAAACTAAAAAGTTGGAAGTTAATGGTTAAGACTATATAGAGTATGAAAATGATTTGGGAGATGCATATAAAGGATCATAAACTTAGTGTTAGGTTTAGAGGTCCATCATGTTATTGTTACATTGGCTTGGGCATTCGCCTAACGAGTGTAACTTGTGTTTTGTTATGATTAGATTGTGTGCAAGATCTTGTCAAGTAAGCTGAGCACCAGGTGAGTTTCATAGTCCCATTTTACTATGTTTTCTTGGGATGGAAATGATGCAAAATATGTTTTGAAATGTTTTGATTTATGTGATTATGTGGTTTAAGTTACTCATGAACTTTTAAGTAGCTATATATGTAATGTGTTGCATGTTTTATAATGTATGCATTTGTCTTCGTCCTACTTTGTGGTAAAGGTTTTGCCCTACTTTGGTATGGTATGAACCAGTGCCGAATGACGGTACCAAAGGTCTGGGCATTGTGATAGCATTCATCTCCATGACTATATTTTTGTGGTTTGGATCGGTGGACACGTTTTGTCCCAATGGTGATTGTTGGTTGCATGAATGCTAGCATGTATAATAGCAAGCTTATTTGTCCTGCCATGTTTTGTTTTTTTCTTATAATCATAGTAATTGATATAAATCTTGTCTTGTGTCGTAAAACCTATGAATCTCACAACCAATGTTGACGTTTCTAACGAAGCATCATTTTCCAGGTGAGCGTTATGAAGATGTGAAGTTAATAAAAGTGGCTAGAGAGACTATTAGGATGGCATTGGAAGTTCTCATTTGATTTTATTTCATAATTGTTTGCATGAATTCTTGAATACATTGCCCTTGTATTGATGAGACCCCTTTTTCAATAATACAAGATGCCGTTCTTTTTTATTCGGTATTGTCATGACACATCGTGTCTTTTATATTTAGTTATGCATGTAGTGATTCTCTATTGTTGACACCATTGTGTTGTGATGATATCCATGATGTTACGCCTCATGTTTCCGCCTTGGTGGGGTGAGCAGAATGGGTGGAGGGCCCTCAGAGCCATTGGTTATAGAGAAGTAGGTGGTTGAGCCTAGACTATAACCTAGGAGTCCTTCATATAGATGCATTTTAGGGCCTAAGTGTTTAGTATTATAACTATTATACTTTCCCCTAATTATATAGCTTTTATTATCTTATTTTGTCTAACTTTTATTTAGCTATTTTGTCTACTATTATTTAATATGGTATATATTAATTCCTTACTATTTATAGCTATGTCTCCCTTATCCATAAGAAGTTTTGTTGGGGAACCATTTTCCCAATTAGACTTAAGCGCTATAGAGATCCAAAAGAGGAGCCAATTGAGAAGGAGCCTCTTATGGAACTAAAGGAGATAGGGTAGTTGATCGCTTATCGAATGCTCATAGTAGGCATGGACCCGCGAAGTCGGGTGACTCTTGCGAAGGCAAAGTCAAACCCAAGGGAAAGTCAAACCCAAGCGAGGCACATCATAAGTTTATTCTGTCTTTTACCTCATCACGATGCTATTGATTATTTCTTTCGAATATTGCGTATTTTGGAGGCGCTGCGAGACTTTCGTTCCTTTGTGTTGTTTCGATTTTATCTTTATATAAGTAAGTATTTCTTTGATGGAGCATCCTTTCTGTGTTATATTAGAGTGGTTTAAGATGTGCAACGTGGTATATGTGCATATATGTGTGTTATCATTGAGATGTGTAGTCTTGGAAGTAAGTACACGTGTGAAAAGATGCACTTATAATTATGGGTGGTCAACATAATTATAAAGGCATCACACACGTAGACTTGTGACCATGATTGCATTGATCGATGTTTGCTTATTAAGTTGGTAGTGTAAGATGTTATATTATGTGTGGTTGTATTATGAATAGTTATGAAGTTAGTAAGTTTCCCTCCTATCTATCGCTTGTGGATACCCCGGATATCCGTTAATGCTATTATTACGATTATTGAGTTTGTTCGTCTGCTCGATTATTCGCTCGGATATATAACCCTCATTTTAGCATCCCTTGTTTGTACCATGACGGTATGGATGATCTAACCTTTCTATTCGGCGTCTTGATGAATATTGGTTGTTCGGATCTGCTTCTTTGGATATCGGTACATTCCATTGGTTCTTTCGTTGTATTGATTACTCTCCATTGATTTATCAAAATTTTCTTTTAAGCACTAATTACTCCTAAAATATTAGTGCATATCATTACTCTGTTCTTTATATATATATCCTTTGGTTTCGTAACATGTTGCGACATGTTAGTACCGACGTTTTCTATGGTTTTTTTTCTTTTTATCGCAAGTACAGATTAGTCTTTACGTTCTTCTTTTGGTTCGTAATGTCTTTGTATAAAATTCTCTTGAGCATGTTCGCTTCACTGTTATTCTGACTATATGGTTCATGGTACTTTCTTTCGCTTTCAAACAATAAAATTTTGTTAGAGTCTTTACGGTATTTTACAATCTCTTTTGGTATTACGATGTCCTTGTTTGAGTAACATATTTTATATTAATGTCGAATTATGAAAACCTTTTGAAGTATATCTTGATGGTGTTTGGGGAAAACTATTTTGAAATGATTTTATGAATACAACACTTTTATGGAAATGTCTCTTTATTTTTATTTTTTAGAAACTATGTTTACAATAGATTTTGAAACGATATGATAATTGATTGATGGACAAAACTATTTTTTTGATAATATTTATGAATAAGATATGAATAATATTTTTATGCTTGTTTTTGATAAATTTTATAATTATAAAAAGGATGTTTAAAGTAATTTATATGGGTAAGATGCGACACACAGTCTTTGGATTTTTTGTCAACCATGATTAAAATGAATTTTTATAAAGATTATATTTAAGACGATTTTTTTAATGATTTTTTTATAATTAAAACGACTTTCTTTAAATTGATTTTTTATAAAAACATTATTTAGTTGGTTTTTTCGAGTAAAGTCGGTTATTGGTATAAGAATCATATATTTTCATTTATCAATCTTGATACGTATTGTTATTCGTTATGTGTTTATTTTGTCGTGGTACGTGTTGATTCCTTTCGTTTGTGTTTTCTATCGGTACATATATTTTATCCTTCCTTTTAAGGATTCTTATGACATTTGATCCGCATCTACTTCCATATGTGAAATCCCTTAGATGTTTGCTAGCCTTTGATTCGATATTCGTTTGCTACCCTATTCGATAGTTCGTAACCCTTAAGATTCGTTTGCTATACGTTTTATTTGATCAAGTTACTCTGTGGGGAGCACCTGTGTTGTTCAAGAAGAAGGAAAAGTTGTTTGCCTAGTTTTCCAAGTATGAATTCTGGCTACAAGAAGTGCGTTTTCTCAGACACGTGGTTAACAGTAATGATATTTATGTGGACTCGTGTAAGATAGAAGCAATGAAGAATTAAAAAGTACATAAGACGCCATCCAAGATATGATCATTCTTAGGATTTGCAAGTTACTCTCGACGTTTCATCACGAATTCTCCTATGGTTGCTAAACCCCTTGCTTCACTGACGCAGAAGATTCGAAAGTATGAGTGGGCCAAGGAACAAGAGGAAGCTTTTCAGATGTTGAAGGACAATTTATGTGATGCACCAATATTGTCATTGCCTGATGGATCCAAAGAGTTTGTAGTTTACTGTGACGCGTCAAATCAAGGATTAGGTTGCGTACTCATGAAAAGAGGCAAGGTAGAGAACGCGACAGCAGAAATGCTGCGTGGCCTGAACCAACTAATAAAAAGGAAGGTACATGGAGGTATGAAGTTTATATGGGTTCCATTAATAGATGATGTAAGGACATTAATTATGGACGAGGCTCATGCATCGAGTTTGGTACATCCGGGAACGGATAAGACGTACTATGACGTTAGAGATATTATGGGTGGCCATGTATTTGAAGAAGGATTATTGCTAACCTTATTTTAGCAATTGTGTTAGACTTGTTTACAGGTGAAGCTTGAAACATCAAAGACCTCCGATTTATGTAACAACAAGATACCCGAGTGGAAGTAGGATATAATAACTATGGACTTTATTACAAGGTTGCCAAGATCAAGTAGTGGGTATGATATGATAGTGTAAAAGTCGATATACTGAATAAGGTATTGTCCATTACAGGTAAGGTATGTGAAGATATTAAAAAATGGGGAATTGGCAAGACTTTAAACAAATGAGATAGTAATCAAGGTATGACAGTGCATGTGGGCGATCATCTCAATCAGTGGTGGAAATATTACTTCACGGCTTTGTAACCATTGAGAAGGCATTGAGAAAACTGTCTAAAACATGCGTACTACATTATCATCCTAAACGTACTGCCAAATGAGGCGTGACATTCAGGACTTTGAAGGATATGTTGAGAGCGTGCGTGATTGATTTTTTTTCTTTTTTTTGTGATAATAGGGATACTCATCTACCCTTAACTGAGTTTTCTATAATAATAATTATCAATCAGGTGTTTGATGTGCTCTATTTAAAGCGTTGTATGGAAGGAAGTGTAGGTCACATGTTCTTTGGGCTGAAATTAGAGAAATTCGGTCGATTGGATCAGAATTGGTACAAGAGACAACAAATAAGGTGATATTGATTAAAAAAAAAAGCTCCAAAGACGCTAGATGATTTGCCAAAAGAGATATGTGTAAATATTGCGTTAACATTTAGAGTTGAAGTTGGTGATAAAGTGATGTTGGAAGTATCGTCTTGGAAAGATGAGTGCATTTTGGAAAGAAAGAAATGTTAGCACCAAGATATGTGGGATCATTTGAGATCATTAAAGGGATCTGTCCTATGGCCTATTGATTAAGATTGTCTTAATAATTTAGTAGTATATTTAATGTGTTTCAAATTTAAAATAGTATTGGACGGATGCAAATCTGAATGTGCATTTAGAAGAAATTAAGGTATGACAAAACTCTTCGATTTGTTGAAGAACTGTTTGAGATTACGAGTCGTAGAGGTTATAAAGTTTTGAAGCCGTAGTAGATTCCGTATGGTTAATCATTGGAAACTTCAGAGCGATATCATGAGGATTTCATAAAGAACTACGTATCCACATTGCTCGTTGAGCAAGCTATTGTTGGAAGTAACTAATTAAAGTTGGTAACATAGGGTTACTGGTAGAGCTTTATGCACCGCTTGAATGTTCTGAGTGGCTGGTTAATGATAAATTTTGGAATAACCAGAAGTCAGCCGATGCTTTAAAAATATGAGCTTTGTAACAACTCATAACTTAGTTCCAAGACCAGTTTCTTGTTTTTAATGAGTTTCGGGTTAGTTATGAATGATGTTGTTACATAACTTAAGGTTTTGACGAGTTTCCTTAATGACGGGCGATGTTCATGTAGTTGGATGGTTATTTTTGCTTAGAGTTATTATACTGCTATTTGTAACCCGTATGTGTAAGTCGACATGTTGTAAGCAGTTGGTATTCCGATCGTGAAAGTAATGAGATTCAAAGTGGGCCTAAGTTTCAGTGTGAAATGTGAGGACCATATGAAGCTAAGTATTCCCGATTATTTTTTTAATGATGATGTTCAACCTATTACGTTTAAATCTCCCTCAGGGACGATATTTCCCTAAGGAGGAGGGATTACAGTGACAACAGTGCCTTGAGCAGGTAGTCAAACGGTTTAGATTGATTTGAACATCATGTGTGCTCGATAATTAGGTGTTTATCATTCTATGTGAGTTGGTTATCAATCTGTGAGAGTGATCGTCTCATTTTGATTGAATTTATGGCTGTTATGGGCATTTCATTTTGGTCACATTTTAGTGACAATGAAAATGATGGTATAATTCTATATGTGTACGTATTTATGTGTATATGTATACGTATTTATATCTTAAAGTGTTAGTAGTTAGTAAAATTTAAAAGTTTAGTTTAGAGAATATAGAAATTAGAACTTAGTTTTTTTAAGTTAGTAAAATAAAAATTAGAAATGAAATTTATGTATGGTCATTCAATCTAGTTTTAATTTAAGAGGTTTAAAAGGTAGAATAAAGGGTTTTTATAAAAATGTCAAAATTAAGGGTTGAATATGTAATAAATAAAGTTTTTATAAAATATATATATATATATATATATATTACACACACACACACATACACACACACACACACACACATACACACACACACACATATATATATATATATAAATTACGAAACTTTATAAAAAAATAAAAAAAAATATTGTAAGGGGGTGTTTAGATCGGTTGGAAGAGGAGAAAAAAAAAGAAACACAATCCTAGTCTAATTAGAACTCTAAATAGGTAATTATCTTAAACCTTTTTGTAAATCTTATAAATACTAAAAACCCATCTCTCCCTTTTCTTTGTTGATCGGCTGGAGACCAAGAAGAAAGAAACAAAATATTTTTTTTATTTAAGATCAAAGTGGTGAATTGTGTTAACTAATCGAAGGTTTTAGGTATGTTCATAAACTCTTATTGTTTTAATTTTCTTTTTAATTCATGTAACAATAAAGTGATGGATAAATTAGGGTTTCATTAAATCTGTAAATTAATGATGTTAAACTTAATTAGAAGAGTTTAGGGTTTAATTAGGATCATGTTGATGTAAACGGTTAAGGTTGGATCGTGTTAAAATAGGAATTAGGTTTGAGCATAATTTTAGTTCATGTTGTTCGATGGATATATCAATGTTGGTAACGTTTTTCTTTATGAATCTTATGTCTATTGATAATTTCTGAGAGTCTAGTTTCCAAAAAGTCCGGCCCGAAAGGTTTTGAGGTCGGGAAGTTAGTCAAATAATTTTCGCAAGAAACGTTGTCAAAACAGTAAATTCGGTCAGACTTGGTCTAATGTCATGAGAAAACCCCCACATAAAATCAAAATTTGGGTATAATCCAAAAAAAATCGTGAGTCATATTTTAGGTGTCTATTAACTCTAGTTCGAAGGGCTAGCAATAAAATATTTTCTAAGTATTTTTAAGGACGTCAAACTTTTTGGTGTGCGTTCAGATCCGAATATGAGTATTTTGTAAAGATGAATTTTTATAAAATAGTTCTACTTAATATTGTTTTTTCTAAAAAATCACAGTAGCTCACAACTCATTGGGGAACTAGGGAATGCAAGGAAACCATCAATTAGGTGTTTTAGTATTTTATTTGTGGTCATAAAGTAACTACAAATTTCTGACGAAAACTGAAAAGTTAGAAGTTAATGGTTAAGACTATATAGAGTATGAAAATGATTTGGGAGATGCATATAAAGGATCATAAACTTAGTGTTAGGTTTAGAGGTCCATCATGTTATTATTACATTGGCTTGGGCATTCGCCTAACCGAGTGTAACTTGTGTTTTGTTATGATTAGATTATGTGCAAGATCTTGTCAAGTAAGCTGAGCATCAGGTGAGTTTCATAGTCCCATTTTACTATGTTTTCTTGGGATGGAAATGATGCAAAATATGTTTTGAAATGTTTTGATTGTTGTGATTATATGGTTTAAGTTACTCGTGGACTTTTAAGTAGCTATTATGATGTTTATGTAGCTAGCATGTTGTATGATGTTGCATTGGTCTTCGCCTACTTTGTGGGTAAGAGGTTTCGCCTACTTTGTGTGGGTATGAACCTGTGTGGATACGGTACCAAGGGTCTAGGATTGGGGATAGCATTCCTCTCCATGACTATATTTTTGTGGTTTGGATCGGGGGACACGTTCCGTCCCAATGGTGATTGTTGGTTGCATGAATGCTAGCATGTATAATAGCCAGCTTATTTGTCCTGCCATGTTTTGTTTTTTTCTTATAATCACTGTAATTGATTTAAATCTTGTATTGGTGTCGTAAAACCTATGACTCTCACCAACCATTGTGTTGACGTTCAAAGCAATCTATATTTTTAGGTGAGCGTTATGAAGGTGTGAAGTTAATAAAAGTGGCTAGAGAGACCATTAGGACGGCATTGGAAGTTCTCATTTGATTTTATTTCATAATTGTTTGCATGAATTCTTGAATGTTTTTTTAAAAGGTTTGTGATACATTGCCCTTGTATTGATGAGACCCCTTTTTCAATAATACAAGATGATGTTCTTTTGTTTTCGGTATTGTCATGACACATCATGTCTTTTATATTTAGTTATGCATGTAGTGATTCTCTATTGTTGACACCATTGTGTTGTGATGATATACATGAAGTTATCGCCATCAATTATGGCTAACAATGCATGTAAAAACAAGGTTTACACTAATCAAGATTATGATTTTGAAACTGAAATTAAATCCAATAAACCCTAATTAAAAGAAAACAAAATAAGATTAATTATAGCAATAATATGATTATAAAGATGACATACCCTAGTGTTGGGATTAAAAGCCTCTTGATGCTGTTTGAAAGTTACTACTGCTAGTGTATATTACTACTGCTAGTTACTATTGCTAGTAATGTTAATACTGCTAGAGTAAAGTTAGTACAGCTAGTGTAACTTAGTACTGCTGATGAGGATTGAAGAAAACTTTCTAAGTAGTTAATGCTGCTTGTACACAGTTACTGCTGTTGGTACAAAATTTACTACTGTTGGTGTTGAAAGTTAATGCTGTTGGTATAAAAGTTACAACTGCTGAAAGATTACAACTGCTAAAAGGATAAAGACTGCTCAGAGAAAAGATAAAGATTGCTTGTGGGATATGTATGAGATATTATGCCACCAAAACCTGATTTAGTTTATCCTAGTCTAGATGATTTTGTTGATGAGTCTGTTAGTGAGTCGGTAGTTAAAAAGCCTACTGTTGAGACTAATGAACCTAAGACTGCTAGGAAAGAAAATGGAGCCCCAATTATTGAGGATTGGGTGTCTGGAAGTGAGGAAGAAGATGTGCCTAAGGTTAAAACAGTTGAGATACTTAATAAACCTAGTTTTGCTAAGATAAACTTTGTTAAGTCTACTGAGCAAGTAAAATCTCCTAGGAAAACATCAGTTGATCAAATAGGCAATACATACCTAGTCCTAGAGGGAACAAGAGGAACTGGAACCAAAAGATGTCTCAAAGATTAGGGGGTGATTTTGAGATGATCAACAAAGCTTGTCATGTGTGTGGTAGTTTTGATCATTTGAAGAATGATTGCAATAACTGGTATAAAAAACAAAGGTTTGCAAAACCAGTTTGGACCAATGTTCAAAGGGTGAACAAACAAAATTTCTCTAAATTAACTCACCCAGTCCAAAAAGGAACATGGTTCCAAGAACAGTCTTAACTAGGTCTAGCCCAATTTCACTTAATACTGCTAGACCAGTTAATACTGTACAACCAAGAATAGCAGTGAATAATGCAGGGCCCATGAAAAATGTTATTAATAATGCATATCCAACTGCTAGAAGGCCTTTCAACAAAATAACAGCAGCTAATAACAGTAATTTCACTAAAAAGGTTAATATTGTTAAGGGAACAAGGGTTAATACTGCTAAGCCAAAAGCAGTTATTAGTGTTGTTTAGGGAAACAAGGGAAATGTTGTTAAGGCCTCAGCATGTTGGGTTTGGAGACCAAAGCATAAAGTTTTAGACCATGTCTCCA